>CAUYPK010074356.1:0-32676 GCA_963574355.1 Loris lydekkerianus
GCAAAACAAGATCAAAACACTCCAAGAAGATCTAGAAAAGAGAAGAAAAGAAATTTTAGAAAATCCCCTGTGGACGGGCCTACATGGTTTTTTACCCTACCTTCTTCCCCTGCTACCCTTATTTACCCTTCACCTTTGGACCCTGTATCCTTAAAAAAGGTTACAGGCAGTTAAATCAGGTCGAGGTCCGATATCACCGGCTCATTAATCAAGAATCTAACTATTATTCTTCACCGCCCTCCATAGCACCAATGACGGGTAAGATTCCCAAAACTGGGACAACCTAAGAGAGGATATGGAGAGGCTGCATGGTGGATTACATTCATAGTACCCAAAGACGGGTAAGATCACTCTGTGTTCAGTCAACCTAAGACAGGGACCAAACCACTGATGTTTGTATCCCCATGATGGGTAAGACTGAAACTGCAAGAGCAGGCAACCTAAGACAGGGGCTATGTTTTTCCACCATACAAAAAACAAAAGAGGGAATTGTTGGGCCCTGCCATGTGCCTGAAGCCTAGTGCAACTTCCCGAGCCTGACTAGAGGTAGATCCATCGAGTTATTTCCGCGTAGCAACGACTCAGCAAGGCCCGGCCTGAAACCGCCTCTACCTAGATACAGCCAATGTGGTACCATGCCACTGGCCCGACCCTGTCACGCACCTCTTTCCCCGCCTTCTCTCCCCACCCCTTCTCCACAATAAATAAATAAATAAATAAATAAATAAATAAATAAATAAATAAAAATTAAAAAAAAAATAAAATAAAATGAGGGCAGTACTCAGAAATGATTTTCGTGTGGTTTATGTAAAGCCCCTTGGTGGAGGCAAAGAGGGGTAGAACCTCCCTCTACCTGCCCCGCACTGGACGACGTCCAGTCTTCATGCTCATTCTTAACTTACGCCTTTGATTTCTCTAGGGGAACAGCACTGGAACAATGGAATATTTATCATTGGAATAATATAAGGGCTACAGGTGGAGAGGAAAGAAACTGACATTTTTGCTGTTCCATTTCCAGTTATTTTCTGTGTCTTATTAGTCGATGTACATGATCAATTGTGTTTTATATGAATAACGGTGCATCGAGTTCCACTCCCCAAACACATGGCCTTGTCTCTACCAGAAACTCAGAAACATGTGTCAAAACACTGTCTGTAATCTTCTCTTCAAGTTGTATCACATTCACTTGGGAATGGCAAAATGTAGGTATTACTCTATTATTAAAGAAACAAATGCACTCATAAATAAACATGTGAATAAATGAATATATACATACTTATGTGAATTCATACATATAAATACACACATACACACATACATAGATAAAAGAAAGGTATGGAAATTAAAACAAGCACTAGACAGGGGTGTTTTTACTTGAATATAAAAAAGTAGCCATTGAAAAATTAGAATACAAACAGAAAGTAAAGTAAACCAAGTGCTGTAATACAAAATCACTCTCGTGTGGACACCCAGTGAGCAGTTCATAAAAATACATAGTATTTAAAAAACAAGGAATGCTATGACAATGAGACTATAGAAAAAAAGGTAGTATTTTGACAAACTGTGGTGTTCCCATTAGTTACTGCCCTGTAAAACACCAGCACTGAATTTAGTGGTTTACAACAACTTTTATGCAGTTGTGTGTCATTTAACAATGGGGACACAGTGTGAGACATGCATCGTTAGGGGTACCACCACGGTGTAAACGTCCTGAGTGCACTTACCAGACCTTGGTGGCACAGCCCGCCATACCCCGAGGCTGCTCCTGGCCACACACCCACACAGCATGTTATCCCTCTGCAGGCTGCAGGCAGCTGCACACAGGTGAGTAAGTATCTGTGTGTCTAAACATGTCTCAACATAGAAAAGGTAGGTACAAGTCAGGTACCAGAACCCTAGGGACCGCTGTTGCATACACAGTCTGTAGTTGGAGGCAATGTAATTAAGTGGCAGATGACTGCATTTGGTAAATGACTTTGCATTGTAAGTTTGGGAAGTTTTCAGCCGGGCACTTAGTCTCTGATCCAGGTAGTAGCAGCTGAGACAGCAGGGGCCTGAGGATCCACTTCCAGAACAGCTTCACAGTGTTAAGTGTTCAGATTTATATATGGATCAGATCAGGCTTCATGGGTTTTCTAGATCAGAGAACACATTGACTGTTTACTCACACAGTGATTTTACTACCAGCTCAACATGCTCTGATTTCCCTCCAGGCGACACAGTGAGGGCCAAACGGACCCTGCCTATTCAGGGATTTAAACCAAAGAAGAGAAATCCTGAAATGATGAACTGCTGAGGTTTATAAAACTGGCTTACATAGCGAGTCCTCCACCCTTCTGCAGAGAGAGAGAGAAAGAGAGAGAGAAAGGCTTTATCTTTTACTCTAGAATATAAATAAAATTCTCTCTAAGGAGAAGGAGAGATTCTATCTCTGTTACCTTGTGCAATGTAAAGAAATGTCTCCAGGGAGATAAATCTCTTGATCTTCCTTAATCTCTCTGACAGTATTTTTCAAGGTAGCTATTTACCAATAACACTCCCACCTCCAAACAACCACACATCATGTTCACAGAAATCTTTGCTTAGGAAGTCCTGACTGGGCAGAAATGTAAAATTAAAAACATTATTTCCACGTACATAATCTGGCACCTTGTTTTCTCTCGTGCTGTTGTTCCCTTTCATTCTCTTTTTCTTACTCTCTTTCTCTCTGTCCACACATCTTCAAATCCTCCTCTGCTATTTGGACTTGTGACAATACTGGGTTCCACGGGGCAGGGGCTTCCAAAGGCAGAGCAGAAACTGAGACGGCCTCACTTCTGCTTTTTCAACTGACGGTGCAGTGACAGGGCCTTCCCAGATTCGGGGAGTGGAGCCGTCATCCCTAGATTCTTAGAGAGAGGATGACCAGTCACATCACAGAAGAGGTCGGATAGATCATGGCCACCGTCTTTGGAAAACACCATCTGACAAATACCATACAGACATTTTGAAAGAATGGAATTATTAAAAGAAAGAACTATTGTAGTTGGATAGATGACCTACCATGAAAATAAATAGATAATAAATAAATGACTAATTCTGCTCAAAGTGTACTTTACTGAAGACCCAGATTTCTTCCCATAGCTCTGCGGACTGAGATACTGAGCAGATGTCCTGACGGATTTGGGAGAATCTGAGTGCAGTCTGCGCTCAGTGCAAGGATTGCATTGGTTGGCCCCTCAGGACCTTGTTTTTACTGTTGGATAAATCTGGAGCTTGGAGATGTTCTCCTGCTGCCCCCAGGCCTGTCCTCTTCGGAGCCCTTCCCAGCCGTGCCCTGTTCTCCAGAGTGCTGGCTCCTCTTTGCATTTCACAGCCGTCACGGGAGCCTGACCAAGAAAGCTGAGACAGAGTGTTTCTTCCTCCAAGAAATACATTCCCTCAGCTTGGGAAAACTTGGTTTGTTTTTCAATTATTAAAGTGAGGTAATGTTCGCCCTATAGCATTTGAAAATACTGAGACCTGAAAATACCGAAAATACAAATTAATTTCTTCTTCTTCTCGAGTTTTTAAATTATAATGTAATATAATATTATATCATAAATTATAATAGTCAATTTTTTTTATAAGTTACAAGAAGAACTCAGAGGAAAGGGGGGCCAAGGAAAGGAGAACTGAAGACTCGGGGCTGTGACCTGAGGGCTCTGCCTCTGCAGCCCGGGCTCTGCACTCAGATGCAGGCCTGCTCCTCTTCCCCAGCCCTGTCCGCCTGGATTATCACTAGCTCTGCCCAGGAAGCCCTGAGTGCCTGCTGTGATTATCATCTACTTCTGAGGAAACCAGCTCCCCCAGCGCTTCCTGAAATCGCTGCTTCCCGCATAAAATGCTGCTCCGTGCCACGTCCCAGGCCCAGCTGACATCTGTGGAGCTCAGCAGCCTGACAGCCCCTTGGTAGCGTTTTACGTTCTGTTCTCACTCCAGCCCTGTGAAGTACTATAATATTATTACTTCATATTAAACATAGAACAGTGATCAAGTTCTTACCATGTCCATGTGTACACGACACACAGGAGATCTGAGGTCCAGAGCAAGGCAGTCCGCAGACAGAGCCTTCCCTCCTAAACACTGCCCGGTGTGGGGTAGCCAAAGGCAGAGCCGAGGGCAGAGACACAGACTCCACAGCCAGATGTCTGGGTTGGCATTCTGGTTTTTGCTACATGACCTCGGACAATTTCTTAGATCTTTGACAGTTTCTTTGATAAGTCTGTGCCTCAGTTTCACCAAGAGGGTGATTGAACAATAACAGTATCCTTCTCATACAATCGGTATCACAATTAAAGAATACATGAACAAGAAGTGCTTAGAGCTATTGGTAGTATCCAGTGTGCTTCAATAAGCTCGATAAAGTATTTGCTATTAGTGTTACTTTTTGCTTTGAAAGTAGATGCAAGTCTCTCTTGAGAAACATGAATACCACTTATCCCCAGGGTGACTCACGTCAGATGTTCTCAGTTACCCATAAACTCTGTAAACCCCGGGATTGGTCTGACAGCACAAGAGAACAGGTGCTTTCCCTGCCTGTGCAGTTTCCTGACGTGACCCTTCCAATCACCTTCCTGTGTGACTGCAGCTGTGGTGTCACTGCCTCTCGGCCTAAAGAGACTACTTCAGCCACTTAATGATGCCACCATCGATATACTAATTTAAGCAAAATGTATAAATTAAACTTGTGTTGATATATGTGGGTACACACACATACACTTCATTTCTGCACACCATTTTCCTCCCCCTGCTCATTTTTAAACATTTTTCTCTTATTCTGTTCTTTCTAGTGCTTTCCTACTTCCCTTTATTTCTGTTTCCCTTTTTTCAACTTTATTAACATACAAATAACAAATAAAAACTGTACATATTTACAGTGTCCAATGTGAACAGACGTGCGGCTGGTCAGCTCCCGTTCCCTTCCCGTGGGTATCATTTCCTTTTTCGTACCTATGTGTGGTGACACACTCATCATCTGTTCTCTTAGCATATTGCAAATGGACTACACACGATTGCCCACTGTAGTCTTCATGCTCCATGTTGAATTTCACTTTAGGAGAAGTGGGTTTTGATACATAAATTATGAAATTAAAGTAGATTGAAGTTCAGTGATAAAGCTAATATGTGCACATAAATCATTGTATTTGCATCTATTCATTGCACAATCCTTCAGTTTATCTGTCCTTAAAAGTCAAATATGATGTCAGCATTAGAAGGCATTTAATTTTTTTTTCCTAACAAAAATTAATGCAAAGCCTGTGATTTATTTTTCAGTGACATTACTGTATTAGTGTGAGTTGTTGATAAGCTAATTTACAATGGTAGACAAGATCAAGGCTTACCCTTAGGCTGATTTATCACAGTTTCTATATTTGCTAACAGGCTGGCAGGAGAAGCCTTTGAAAATATAATGAACTTACAATGTTTACCCATTATCTCACACCAGGTAATAAGCTGACCTATTCCTTACGTATTTGTATTCTTTTATATAGAGAGTTTCAGAAGCAATGAACAGAGCAGTATGACATCAGTTGAACATATTTCAAACATTCAAATGTCTGACCATTCTGAGGAGAAATACAGTCATCTGACATGATTCATTTCACTATCAGTTTACTGAAATGCTTTGCATTCATTTTACAAAATTAATTTTGAGTCCCCCCCATAAAAGCATCTTATAGTTTTAGAGCTCAAAAGAACCTTAGAAATGATGTTGTCCAACCTCGTTTTATATAGAGAGCAATGAAGTGGCAAGAGATGGGAATTAACTTGCTCAATATACTGTGGTACAAAACACTGGTTGGACTAGACCTCCCCAAACCCTTAAATAAAGCCTTTTTATTAGACATTGTATCGTATCATCCTGAGATTATGGTATTTTTTTTGCATCTATGAATAGTAATTTTTAGTATCTGAATACATTTTCTAGGGGAGGGCATTTTTATAAATGCTTAATGAACTAAGTGATACTTTATGTTTATTGCTATCTGGTATCAAAATTATATATGCATACACTGGAGTGGTAAAATCAGAATAGATGGTAATATACAGAATAGATGGTAATATTCACATTTGAAAGTTTTAAGAAAGCCAATTTTATTATTTATTACATACCATACGCAACTTACATAAGAAAGGATTCAATATAGTTTGTAGAAATAAATCTAAAATAATACCATTTTCTTATATCAGAATAAATTTAGAAAGTTGTTGTAAACCCTTTTTAACACTATAATTTAGCTATCCAAAATGCTATGTTTGAGCCATGCCAGGGAAAACTTAAATTATTTTTCACATTTTTATACATGTGAGAAATATTATCCAAAAGTTATTTCCATCTCACAGTCTTTGTACATATATATGATGGTTTAACCAAGAAAAAACAATTCTTTGAATCATATATACAACATTTTGATCATTTACACTCCATTTTACTAAACTTCAGCCAACATTTTCATGATGATACTAATCTGAGGGCATTTGCTGAAGTCCTAAGACATGCTTAATCTTACACTAAGTCCAATATCTGTCCTAAAATAGAAACCCAGACATATGAATTGAAAATTATAGTATTATACATTTTACTTTTATAGATTATATGAGACTGAGAAATAAAATCTATACTAGAGTTTCAGGTTTTCAAAATAAACTTTAATATATCACAATTTCATTTGTTTTCTATATCAGGTATCCTTCTGTTTCTAAGAGAAAAAAAATAACATTAAAAGATATCTCTTAAGAATCTTTCAAATTAAAAAAAAAAACAAAACAAGCAGTTCTGAAAGAGGTAACAATTTGAGAAGTTAAAAATTAATACATCAGAAGATTGATTCAACTTTCCTTGCTATATAATATAGATTTGAAATTTTAACTTGCTTTTATCGTTGATATGGTTCAAACATGTTCTCCCAAGTTTCACTTATTTGAATCTTAATCACAATGCCACATTGCTGAAAAGTGTGACCTAAGAAGAAGTGATTTGGTCTTAAGGGCAAAGCCCTCATGCACTGGATTAACTTCGTCCATGGAGCAAGTTAATTATCTGAGAATGGATGTTACAAGGTGAATGCAGCCCTTGCCTCTGCTTTGCACACTCACCTGCTGTCTCACATCTCTGTGGCAGCATGAAGGCCCTTAGATTTTTTCCATTGTCATCAGAAATATGAGTAATAATTTTTTTCTTTATAAATTACCCAGTCTCTGGTGTTCTGTTATAACAAAGGAAAATAGACTAAGATAATTGTTATCTGTGGATTTTACAAATATTAAATGTAGGATCACCTTGAGAGAAGGACATATATTTTTTAAACTGCAAATGTGATTATTTTCCATGATATAAATACAGCTCTCTAATAAAAATTACACTTATAGGCTAAGGGTTAAGGCTTCAGCATAAGGACAGGGAGGAGCAAGATGGCAGCCAAGTAACAGATTCCTTGCAACTGGGCAAAGTGAGACTGGGGAAAAAAGACTCCAAGCATCTCTGGCTGGTGGGATCTGCCCAGAAACCTCTCTTTGGGGACATAGGGAGTCAGCAAGAGGCTTCTGGACCACATGAGGGGGACAAAAGGA
Organism: Loris lydekkerianus; assembly: GCA_963574355.1. Taxonomy (NCBI): domain Eukaryota; kingdom Metazoa; phylum Chordata; class Mammalia; order Primates; family Lorisidae; genus Loris; species Loris lydekkerianus. The sequence goes on from CAUYPK010074356.1 coordinate 7,594, forward strand.
GTGGAAAACTGGCAAGTGGTGACATGTGTTCGTTCAGTCTAATTCCACCAGCAGCTATAAGTACAGCAGCAGTGAGATCGCAAACAGGAAAGGCCTTACCTGTGAGTTTTTTTTTTTTTTGTGTGTGTGTGTGTGTGTGTGCTTTTTTTTTGGACTTGGCACTCAGTTGAACTACCTTGAGAGAACTTGGGTGAGAATGTGAAGGACTTTAAGCGTTGTCTAGGGCCCCAGACTGAGCCACTGAGCTAGAGGAAGCTAATAGTGTTCAGTTGTGGGCCAAGCAGAGCCATTGTGGGAGAACTGCCCTGGCAAGCTCTGCCCTCTGGGTCACAGAGCAAGGATCTGGCAGGAGATCTTGGGGGAGTAATCTAGTGATTGAGGCAGGGACTGAGATACTTTCCAGCCTTGGTCCTCAGAGGCATAGAGTGAGACCGATTTTGGAACTCTGGGTAAGCCGGCAGCCACATCAGGAGTGATCCCAGTGGCAAGTGCTTTCCTGGGAAAGCTTCTGTTTAGCCAAGGATAATAATTTAAAGTGACTTTTAAGTGTGCTGAGGAGAGATATAGGTTATCCACCCTGTAAGGTTTGAGAAATCAGCAGAGGCCTCCCATCTCCATTGCATATAACTGTATCAGCATTGATATTAACATCTCATACCCCAGAAGATCACCTGTGCCACAGACAATACTCAACAAGATATATATACTGCTTTGTTTTTGGTTTTGGGTTTTTTTTGTTTGTTTGTTTGTTTTGTTTGTTTGTTTGTTTTTGGTTGTTGTTGTTGTTAATTTCAACATTTTCCTTCTATATTTTTCTTATTTTCTTTCTTCATTTTTTTAGTTTAAATATAATTTTCATTGTTGCATTCTTTAACAATTAGAACCTCATTTTTGCTAGTGTTTCTACGCCTATTATTTGGTTTCCCCCCCACCCCAATTTTATCCCATAAAGTTTTCTGTTTCCTTGTTTTGGTTTGATTTACAATATTTTTGTCTTTCCTCTCTGGCATACTTTGTCTGAACATGTTGGCAAGTAGTTCCTGACCTTCAGGGAACCACCCAACCCAGCACCCTCAGATGTTCAGGGTTTTAAGAATGGGTCAAAGTGCCCTACTGTACACCTGTATTGCTCCTATCTCCCTCTTTCTCTGCCTCTCTTCTTTTTGTCCATATTCCTTTTTAACCACTCCCTCTCCTTTCTCTTTTTCCTTTCCTTTTTTTTTTTCTTTTTCTTTCTTTTTTCCCTTCTTGCTCTTGAATCTTCTCATCCTTCTGTCCTGTACCAAAAGGACTCATCAAAATCCTAGGCCAGAGGCATGGAAACTTACAGAGCAAGAGGAAGTGAAAGAAAAATTAGGGCAAGGAAACAGATAAAAGAAAAAACTCATGAGGAAGAATCAGTAGGAAAATCCTCGCAACATGAAAAAACAGTCCAGAGCAACCTCTCTAATCCAAGGGACCGTGGGGTAGCTACTGTAGAGGATTCCACCTATAAAGAAATGTTAGAAATGACATAATGGGAATTCAGAATACAGATGAATGATAAAAACAATGAAGGAAATGATAGAAACAATGAGGGAGACTGCTGATAAAGTGGAAAATAACCAAAAGGAATCCAAAAACACAATCAAATAAGAGATCAATAATATGAAGAATATAGAAAGGATATAGCAGAGCTGAAGGAACTAAAGCAGTCAATTAGGAAACTTAAATAGAAAGTATCAACAACAGATTAGACCATGCAGAAGAAAGAGTCTCAGCGGTACTGGACAACATTCTTGAGATAACTCAGATAGTTAAAGGGGCAGAAAAAAAGAGAGAGAAAGCAGAATGTTTGCTCACAGGATTATGGGACTTTATGAAGCATTCAAACATACAAGTAATAGGTATCCAAGAAGGGGAAGAAGAATGCCCCAGAGGAATGGAAGCCATACTAGCAAATATGATAAATGAAAATTTCGCAAATATCACCAAAGATTCTGACATACTTCTTTCAGAGGGATATCAGACCCCAGGTCGCCTCAACACTAACAGAGCTTCTCCAAGATGCATTGTGATGAACCTGTCCAAAGTCAAGACAAAAGAAAAGATACCTTAAGCTGCCAAGAGTAAGTGCCAGTTGACCTATAGGGGCAAGTCCATCAGTGTGACTACAGACTTCTCTAATAAAACTTTTTAAGCAAGAAGACAATGGTCATCTACCTTTAATCTACATAAACAGAACAATTTCTAGCCCAGAATTCTATATCTGGCTAAGCTAAGCTTTAAAATTGACAGAGAAATCAAATCATTGACTGATATGCAAACATTGAGGAAATTAGCCATAACAAGATCAACCCTACAGGAAATACTTCAACCTGTTGTACACACTGACCATCACAGTGGATCAACAGCAAAGTAAGAACTCAGAAATTAAAGGACAGAACCTAACTTCCAAAGTTATGCAAAAGATAAAACTAAGCAATGGACTCTTACAACATAAGATGTATAGAACACTACAACACTTATTAATTCTCTCAATTAATGTTAATAGCTTGAATTCTCCACTGAAGAGGCAAAGATTGGCTGATTGGGTTTAAAACACAAACCTAGCTTTTTTGCAGGAAACTGTTTGCTGTTTGCAGGAAACAGACCTAGCTTCAAAAGACAAAATAAAACTTAAAGTTCAGCTTTGGAAGACAATTTTTCAGGTAAATGGAATTCAGAAGAAAAGAGGAGTTGCAATCTTATTTTCATATACATGTCAATTTAAAGTACCTAAAGTCAAAAAAGACAAAGATGGTCACTTCATATTGGTCAAGGGACAAATACAACAAGAAGACATTTCAATTCTAATTATTTCTGCACCCAGCTTAAATGCTCCCAGATTCTTGAAGCAGACCTTACTCAGTCTGAGCAATATGATATCCTATAACACCATAATAGCAGGGGACTTGAATACTCTTCTTACAGAGCTGGCAGATCCTCTAAATAGAAATTAAACAAAGATATAAGGGACATAAATGAGACCCTAGAACAACTGTGCTTGATAGATGCATATAATACACTCTATCCCAAAGAAAGAATGTACATTCTTCTCATTGCCCCATGGAACATTCTCCAAAATGTATCATATCCTAGGACACAAAACAAACCTCAACAGAATTGAAAGAATTGAAATTTTACTTTGTATCTTCTCAGATCACAAGGCACTAAAGGTGGAACTCAACTCGAACAATAACATTTAACCCCACACAAAGGCAAATTGAATAACCTTCTGTTGAATGACAGTTGGGTACAGGAAGAAATAAAAGAGGAAATCATTAACTTACTTGAACATAACAATAATGAAGACACAAGCTACTAAAACCTGTGGGATACTACAAAAGCAGTTCTGAGAGAAAAATTTATTGCTTTAGATGCCTACTTTAGAAAAACAGAAAGAGAGCGCATCAACAAACTCACAAGCCATCTTATGGAATTGGAAAAAGAAGAACAATCTAAGCCTAAACCCAACAGAAGAAAAGAAATATCCCAAATAAAATCAGAGATCAATGAAATTGAAAACAAAAGAACAATTCAGAAAATTAATGAAATAGGGAGTTGGTTTTTTGAAAAAATAAATAAAATAGCTAAACCTTTGGCCAGAGTAACAAGAAATAGAGAAATAAATCTCTAGTAACCTCAATCAGAAATGATAAAGGAGAAATAACAACTGATGCCAAAGAGATACAAGAGATCAGCTCTGAATACTACCAGAAACTCTATGCCCAGAAATGTGACAATGTGAAGGAAATGAATCAATATTTAGATTCACACCTTCTCCATAAACTTAGCCAGGAAGAAATAGAGCACCTGAGCAGACCAATTTCATGCACTGAGATAAAAGAAACAATAAAATATCTTGCAACAACAACAACAACAACAACAACAAAATGTCCTGGTCCAGATGGCTTCACACCAGAAATCTATCAAACCTTCAAAGAAGAGCTTATTCCTGTCCTGCAGAAATTATTCCAAAAATTTGAGGAGGAAGGAATCTTCCCCAACACATTCTATGAAGTAAACATCACCCTGATACCAAAACCAGGAAAAGATGCAACTAAAAAGGAAAATTTCAGACCAATTTCACTAATGAATATAGATCCAAAAATTCTCAACAAAATCATAGCCAATAGATTACAGTTTATCATCAAGAAAGTCATACATCAGGATCAAGTAGGTTTCAGCCCAGAGGTGCAACGCTGGTTTAACTTATGCAAGTCCATAAACATTATTCACTGTATCAACAGAAGCAAAAACAAAGACCATATAATCCTCTCAATAGATGAAGAAAAAGCATTCGATAAAATCCAGCTTCATTTTCTAATCAGCATACTGGAGAGTATAGGTAAAGGTGGCACATTTCTTAAACTAATCGAAGGTACCTATGATAAACCCACAGCTAATATTTTATTAAATGGAGTAAAACTGAAAGCTTTTCCTCTTAGAACTGGAAACAGACAAGGTTGTCCTCTGTCACTGTTACTATTCAACATAGTGCTGGAAGTTCTAGCCAATACAATTAAGCAAGAGAAGAAAACAAAGGGAATCCAAATGGGAGCAGAGGAGGTCAAACTCTCCCTCCTTGCTGGTGACATGATCTTATACATAGAGAATCCCAAAGACTCACCCACAAGACTCCTAGAAGTCATCAAAAACTACAGTAATGTCTCAGGATATAAAATGAATGTCCACAAATCAGTAGCCTTTGTATATATTAATACCAATAACAGCCAAGATGAGAGGCTAATTAAGGACACAACTCTCTTCACCATAGCCCCAAATAAAATGAAATACCTAGGAATACACCTAACAAAAGAGGTGAAGTACCTCTATAAAGAAAATTATGAAACCCTAAGAAAGGAAATAGCAGAGGATATTAACAAATGAAAGAACATAGCATGCTCATGGCTTGGAAAAATCAGCTATGTTAAAATGTCTATACTTTCCAAAGCAATCTCCCCATTTAATACCATCCCTATGAAAATACCAGCATCGTACTTTTAAGACTTGGAAAAAATGATTCTGCATTTTGTATGGAACCAGAAAAACACCTGTATAGCTAAGGTAGTTCTTAGTAATAAAAACAAAGCTGGGGACATCACCATACCAGATTGTAGGCTGTACTACAAAGCTATAGTGGTAAATACAGCATGGTACTGGCACAAAAGTAGAGACATAGACATTTGGAATCAAATAGAGAACCAGGAAATGAAACTGACATCTTACAACCACCTAATCTTTGATAAAACAAACAAGAACATACATTAGGGGAAAGACTCTCTATTCAATAAATGGTGCTGGGAAAACTGGATACCTGCATGTAAAAGACTGAAACTGGACCCACACCTTTCTCCACTCACAAAAATTGATTCAAGATGGATAAAAGACTGAAATTGAAGGCATGAAATGATAAAAATCCTCAAAGAAAGCATTAAAAAACACTTGAAGATATCGACCTGGGGAAAGACTTTATGAAGAAGCCTTCCATGGCAACCATAACAACACAAAAATAAACAAATGGGACTTAATTAAACTGAAAAGCTAAGGAGACAACAATCAAAGCAAATAGACAACCTACACAGTGGGAAAGGATATTTGCATATTTTGAATCAGACAAAAGCTTGATAACTAGGATGTACAGAGAACTCAAATTAATCCAAATGAAAAAAAGCCAACAATCCCATATATCAACAGGCAAGAGACATAAATAGAACCTTCTCTAAAGAAGACAGATGAATGGCTAACAAACATGAAAAAATGCTCATCATCCCTAATTAGCAGAGAAATGCAAATAAAAACCACCCTGAGATACCATCTAACCCAAGTGAGAATGGCCCACATCACAAAAATCTCAAAGCTGCAGATGCTGGTGTGAATGTGAGAGAAGGGAACACTTGTACACTGCTGGTGGGACTGCAAACTAATACAACCTTTTGGAAAGAAGTATAGAGAAACCTCAAAGCACTCAAGGTACACCTCCCATTTGGTCCTACAATCCCATTACAGGGCATCTACCCATAAGGAAAAAAATCCTTTTATCATAAGGACACTTATACTAGACTGTTTATTGCAGCTCAATTTGCCATTGCCAAAATGTGGAAATGTCCTAAATGCCCACCAACCCAGAAATGGATTAACAAACTGTGGTATATGTACACCATTCAGTCATTAAAAAAAAATGGAGACTTTATATCCTTTGTATTAACCTGGATGAATGTGGAACACATTATTCTTAGTAAAGCATCACAAGAATGGAGAAGCATGAACACTATGTATTCAATTTTGATATGAAGACAATTAATGACACAGTGGGGGTGGGGGAAAGGAAGAGCAGAAGGAGGGAGGGGGCAGGGTCTTGGTGTGTGACACATCTCTTGGAGGCAAGACACAATTGTATAATATATATTATATTATATAATAAATAATATATTTATTGTTACAAATATAAACACATTTATATTTATAAATATAATTCATAAATATATTAAATATAATATATAAATGTATAATATATGCATATATTTATAAATATGAATATATTATAAATATATTTATTTTAATTATAATTAAATATATTAAATATATTTATTAAATATCAAATGCATTAATTGTTTTATAATAAATATTTAATTATAATTAAAAATAAATATAAAAAATTACACTTACATAAAAATATTGTCAAAATTTAAGTGAAATACTAAAGAATTTCAAAGCCAATAAAAATAGTTGATATGGAATGGAATTACTTTACACAACTGGATATGACACATATTACAAAACAATTATACTTTTCTCGGTATTTCTTTTATTTGTAACATGCTACATGTGTGAGAGCAGGTAGAGCCTGGACAGGGGGAAATGAAGGAATTAGTCGACAAAGGGAGATGAGGACACAGGATGAGGAAAGGAGAGAGAATACTTCAAAGCTGGGCAAATGTTAGAAGTAAAAGAAAGGGGGAAGTTAGGAGGACAAGATGAAACAGGGGAGAAGTGTTCTCTTTTAGAAAAGGGGAGCTGAGGAAAGAAGTGAAGCCATGGAGAGGATGCTCTAGGCATGGTCCTTAAATAAAACACAGCGAAATATCACTTCATTACAGTGTGATGGAGCAGTTTTATTTTTTACTCAAGATATGTTATTTCAGGACATTTTGAAGTCTTTCCTGCCTTATGTAACTGTTCAAACACATGGATATACTACATTTTTTTTTTTTTTCATGTATCAGTCATTACACATTTGGGATGTGTCTACTTTGTAGGCTAACATAAATAATAGTGCTATGCACCTTTGTGTAGAGGGTTTATGTGGATATATTTTAATTTCCAAGAGAGATAAACCTACCAGCAGAATTTCCAAGTTGTGCAGTACATCTATCTTTCACATTTAAAAGAACTGCCAGACTATTTTCAATAGTGGCTGTGTCAATTATTATTAAAGCTACAATATATGAAATTCTCCATTTCCATACATCTTGCCAATTGTATTATTATCTGTCTTATGAATTATAGCCACCTGAGTGATGTCAAGTGGTATCTCATAATTTCAACTTCCATTTCCCTGATCACTAATGACACTGAGCATTTTACTGTAATTCTTAGACCTTTGTATATGGTGTATACTTTGGAGAAATGTCTGTGTACACTCTTTGTCTATTTCCCATTGAGTTATTTGTCTCTTTATTATTAATGTGTATGTGTTCTTAACATATTTTAGATATAAATCCTTTATCAGACACATCATTTGCAAATATTTTCCCAAATGTTTAGAGGAGACTTTTCATTCTCTTGTTAGCATCTTTTGAAGCATGAAAATCTATACCTTTGGTAATGTACTATTTATCAATTTTTTCTTTTGTTGCTTATAATTTTGATTTCATATCCAAGAATCATCTCCCAAATTCAAATTTATGAAATTCTACCCCTAAACATTTACACTTTTAAAAGTTTCATGGACTCTGAGTCTCACTTTTAGTTCTCTGATCCATTTTGATTAAATTTTTATGTGTGAATATTATCCTAGAATCATTTGTTGAAGCATGCATTATGATTTATGAACTTATTCCTTTACTTTTACCAAACTTCTTAATTACTGAAGTTTTGTAGTGCCCTGAAATCAGGAAGTGTTAGTCCTTTAACTTTTGTTTTTCTTTAAAGATTAGTTTGAATATTTCATTGCCCTTGCATTTCTACATAAATGTAAGGGTCAGTTTGTTAATTTCTGCAAAGAAGTGAACTGAGATTTTGACAGAAATTGCATTTAATCTGATCTTCAACTTTGCATTATTGACCTTGTCACAATATTAAGTCTTTTGTCCTGTGAAGATGGAATGTTTTTTCATATAATTATGTTTTTAATTTCTTTCAACAATGTTTTACAGTTTTCTTGGTATGTTTTGCACTTTTTGTTAAATTTATTTTTAGTGTTTTATTTCTATGTTATTGATGAGAAATTTTTTTCTTAATTTTACTTACATATTGTTCATTGCCAGTGTAGAGAATGTGATTGATTTTTGTGTAATAATCTTGAGTCATGCAGTATTAATGAACTCACTTATTAACTCTAATAGTTTTTCTTTTTTTTTTTTTATAGAATGCTTAAGTTTTTCTATAGGCAAGATTATGTCTGCACATTTTCACCTGCAGTTTTGCTGGAGAGTGGATAAGTCTTTCTGAACTGCAATTGTAAAAGCTGGGAGCAATTTGGTGCTAATATTTCACATAATAGGGGTGGTGAATATTTATAAGTTCAATAGATATTTCTGGAAAACTTAGTATATTCTGAAGATAGTGTCATTAACCTGATAGATACGCATTCATGGATCCTATTTCTATCAAGAATATTGCTGTGAAGATTGATATTAAATAATAATTGGTAAGAATATTCAAAATACAAATAAGAAGCAGTCAAGAAAACAATAATATAAAGTAGCATAACAATGTGATAGAAAAAAATAGATTGAGGTGTGGGCAAAAGTACCCGACATGAAGTGATTTGGGAACCTGCTCTAAGCCTGTGCTGTCAGAGCTGAGATGAGAAAACAAGAAGGAGCCAAATCTGCGTGAATAATCCAGAAAATTTACCTGAGATAAAGTTAAATGCTGAAGTGAAACTGAATAACAGCAGCAGATAATGATGTCACATAGCCTATCAGGTCATGGGTCCTATTATAACATAAATACCTCATTTACACATTAAACCTCAGAAGAATCTTAGGATATAAGCACTGTATTAGGGCTGTCTCACAAATAACAACAAGGCAAGCAAATGGCAGAGCCCAGAATTAAATACAGGGAGCCTGGCTCCAGTGAACACGCCCTTAAGCATTTACAGCCCTGGCTTCCTGGAAATGCACCTATCATGAGACTGGATTTAAGACCTATCTGACAGGGTGGTGCCTGTGGCTCAGTGGGTAAGACGCCAGTAGGCCCCATATACCAAGGGTGGCAGGTTCAAACCCAGCCCAAGCCAAACTGCAACAACAACAACAAAAATAGCCAGGCATGGTGGGTACCTGTAGTCCCAGCTACTCAGGAGGCTGAGGCAAGAGAATTGCTTAAGCCCAAGAGTTGGAGGTTGCCATGAGCTGTGAGCACATATAAAGATAATTAAAAAAAAAAAGAAAAACAAAGACCTATATGACAACCCTGGAGAGAGGAGTATCATCAAAAGTTTGGAGTGAAACAAGAATAAATTACAAGAAGGCCCTGAGTTTCAACTATTATATTTATTTTGTAGTGAAAAGAAGAAAAAATAATAAGCTATTTGTTTAATAAGGTCAAAGAAAAGTTTTACTTACTTTGTTTTGCCTTTGCTGTTATTATTCTTTAAAGGTTAATAATTCAAGTGAAGAGCTACTTGAGAAAGAGATAATAAAGATGCCGGAGGAAGTACAGGCGACTGAGAAGGTTCTCATGTTAGAGGAAACGAGGACAGACAGCATAGGGAAAGAATTATAGAGAGGTTCATCTTGGCGGAAAAATTCCTGTTCTAAAAAATTATATGCTTTCTCAAGCTTGGAAGTTAAGGGATTTTTCAAAGTAGAGAGTTATTTTAAAGCTAAGTACGAACTTGTATCACATGAGAAGATTCAACAAAAAGTACATTTACCTTATAACAAATAACAGTATTCCAAGTACCTATGAATTCTATGAATTCAATTTAAATGACTTACTTTGAATTGTTTGTAAACTACTAATAATCCACTAAACTAAAAACATAGATATTTGAACATGATTTAAAATAATTATGCTTATAGAAATTGTTATAAAAATTTGTTTACCTTACATGTGTGTTAATAGGATATAGATTATATGTGTATTAGTAGAATAAAGATTCACTTTACTTTCCAATTAGTAGAGGAGATAACAGAGATAAAAATGGCGATAAAGCAAATGTAAGTAATAAAAAAAAAAATCAAACAAATCATAGCTACATGGAGATTAGTTTACATATCTGAAAAGAAATGTGTGTGCTCTGATGAGATTCCATAATAGTTCAAGTACAAGGTATTTTTTGAAAGGCCAGTTAAGGGATTGAACAAATACAACAAGTTCAAAATAGTTTCTGAGAGTCAATTGAAGGCACTGAAAAGCAATTATGTATCTACATAGAAATCCAAAATCAAATAAAGTTGGCTTAGTTACTGATATAGCAGCTAATTGACCAGATGTATTCTAAGATAAGGCAATCTAATATTTGTATCACAGGAGTAAATGAAATTATTAAACCAATTTCTCCTAAATAAAGCGGGAGAACAAAGCAAAATTTGCAAACGTCAAGATAAAATTTAATAGCTGACATGACGCATTTGTGAAAAGATAAAGAATTCAGAGAACTAAGAAAAAAACATGTTGCCTTAAATCCTCTTCAAAAAGTCTTAAGAATGAATAATCTCCATTAAAAGCAAAATAATACTAATCAATAGCAAAGAATTATATCCAGCCAATAGGAACATTCCAAATGCTTGCTTACTATCACTTTCATCCAGTGATTTCTTTTTGTTTTCTCATTTTCTACATAGATGTTGAGGAAGTTGAACTGAAAGGAAAGTACTTTCTTATTTGAACGGTGTTTACAAATTTAATTTTCAAAAACTAATGGGTATGCCATGTTTTCCTGTTTTATTTTTATATTGCCCAAAGAAAAACTGTCAATGTATTAAAATTTATTCTGATTCTTATCCTTTGCAAAAAAGAAAGAGAGAACTTCTACTTTGCTACAATAGCTTTTCTACAAGCAAAGTTTTACAATAAAAAGTGAAGTCTCCATGGGTATGTGCGGAAAAGCTGTTAGAGAAGCTTGCAGGATACAGAGGAGTGCCCAGGTTCAGCGCCTCCTCTCCCAACAGAACAGTATCAGCTGTCAGTGGTTCTCAGCCTTCCTAATGCCGCGACCCTTTAATACAGTTCCTCATGTTGTGGTGTCCTCAAAACATAAAATTCTTTTTGTTGCCACTTCATGAAAAGAGATTTTAAAAATGCAAGAGTAAGTATAAACCATGAAGTAGCAACGAAAATAATTTTATGGTTGGGGGTCACCACATCATAAGGAACTGCAATTAGAGGGTCGTGACATGAGGAAGGTTGAGAACCACTGAGCTAGATGAATGGTGGCGTTCGAGGGAAATATTTTAAAGTTATCTATGAAATACACTTTCAGACTTCGAAAACAGCACCTTTCAAATTGATCACTTTTTTTTTTTTTTTGAGGGACAGCAGGTGAAAACGAAGACTATATAGGAAATTTGAAACAGCACAAAAAAATAATAGGTACAAAATACATATAAGTATCTAGTGAAGAATGGTTAAGAACAGCTTTCCTTATTAGTGAGCAAAATCAGGAGGCCCTAGTCATTTAAATGAGATCTAAAGTCAGATGCATTCAAAAGAGGGACAGTTATACTAGAGTGACACAGATAAAGAAAAAAGAAGTAAACTTTTTGATAATGAGCCTTTTCTATATAATGATCCCTGTGTATTTGGACAAAATATCCTAAATATCATAAGACTTGACCTTTGTGGGGGCAAGAATTATTCCTTGCTCTCCGGCACGATGGCAGTGTTGGCACAGGTGTGCCTGGATCCCAGTTGTTGCAAACCAGGATGCTCAAATCCAGTCTCACAGATTTCACCTAAAACCAATGCCCAGCAAAGAAAGCTTCTTGCTTGCATTCTGCATTTTAGTATAATTTTAACAGTGAAGAAGTGACTTTTTGACAGCACTTCTTACTTCTAAGATCTAGAACAAAACAAGAATTCTCACTTTCTGAATTGTTTTTCAACATAATACTGAAAATCCAAGTCAGAGCAATGAGGCAAGAGAAAGAAACAAAGGGCTTGCAAATTAGAAAGGAAGAAGTCAAATTGTTCTTGATAAATCTAATGACCCCCCCAAAGAACGGTTAGAAATGACAAGCTAATACGAACATTTATTATGCATCATTTTAAAAAGACATATGCAAGTACATAGCTAAAGGCATTTATGTTGTGGTGTTGTTTCTTATATAAAAGAGAAAATACATTTTTATCAATTATGTGTTGTTGCATGCATTAAAATCTCAATGAAATGGAATAGTATTTAGTAAATGAAATAATATTATACATGATTATCGATATTGAAACAATTTCACACATTATTGACCAAAGATAATTTTAAAATAATGATTTCCATAAAGAGTATAATATTTTCCTTGCTACCCAATTTCAATACCCTCTCCATCATAGGTCACCTAAATGTTTTCATGCGTCTTTTTACTTTGTTGTTCTCCTTATGTAAAGGAGATAGCTGCTATTGTTTTACAATTTGTTTTGTAATTTACATAATTTTTTTTTTTTTTTTTTGTAGAGACAGAGTCTCACTTTACTGCCCTCAGTACAGTGCCATGATGTCACAGGACTCACAGCAACCTCCAGCTCTTGGGCTTCCACGATTCTCCTGCCTCAGCCTCCTGAGCAGCTGGGACTACAGGCGCCCGCCACAACGCTGGGCTATTTTTTGGTTGCAGTTCAGCCAGGGCTGGGTTTGAACCCGCCATCCTCGGTATATGGGGCTGGCACCCTACTCACTGAGCCACAGGAGCACCCATAATTTACATAATTCTTAAATCTCTGTACTGTTAATGTGTGTAAGTCTCACTATCCTGTTTCCTTACTCTTTGAATAGGCATTTATCTTTTTAAGGTAAATCTATACTTCTCTATGTAAATATGGCCTCCTCTTCCCTCTACATGTTAATTAATTACTTCATTGGGTGCATTTGACTTATGCGCTGTCCTTGTGAGTCCCCAGCCAATTCTAAACGGACGTGTGGCTAACCAGACCCGCGTTGAATAAACCACTGAGTTTGATTTTTTTATTACCACCAAATATAATGTAATCTATAGATTACACATTATCTGAAGTGAAATACATATTATCTGAAGTAAAATTACAATAACATCATAGATTGAGTTTAGTAGCTGACACTCCTTTTGTATTTGCTAGAAGCATTTTGCAAGACATGAATTGAATTTTTGATATGGTTTATCTGTGCATATGGTCAAGCCTGTTTTAGTTTTGAAATAATTTGTTCAACACTTACTAATATGTTAATTTCATCATATTTTTCCTCTAATTTTGGTTTCCATTTTTCCATGGAGAGTATGTTTATTTAATCAAATAACAAGATTTATTTTACAAAAAATTATGAAACAAATTACCTTTTTTTCTGTCCCCATTTTGCAATAGGCAGGGAAGATCTATCTTAGATCATCATTTGGTCTCTTACAATTTAAATGAAATCATTTTTACTTTTCAATTCCTCATCGAAGTAGAAAACATTCAGTATAAGGCAGCTGAGGAAAAACACGACCACTGTAAAATGTTCATGAAGTACTATGCTATGCCAAGCAATATTCTATTTTTTTTTTTTTTTTTTTTGAGACAGAGTCTCACTTTGTTGCCCTTGATAGAAAGCTATGGTGTCACAGCTCACAGCAACCTCCAGCTCTTGGGCTTAGGCAATTCTCTTACCTCAGTCCCAAGTACCTGTGACTACAGGGATCTGCCACAATGCCCAGCTATTTTTTGGCTGCAGTTTGGCTGGGGCCGGGTTCGAACCCGCCACCCTCAGTATATGAGGCCAGCACCCTACTCACTGAGCCACAGGTGCCGCCCACCAAGCAATATTCTAAACATTCCATGCTTAAGGCGTAGATTCTGGAGTCTGATTTTTCTCAGATTTTTGAATCTTGACTCTGTGACTGTCCATTTGTGTGATCTGGAGTAAAATACTTAACCTTTATGGGTGTCAGGTGCATAATTTATAAAATTGAGGTAATAACAATATGTATCTCGTTGGACCATATGAGGATGCAATACAGTTGTTCAGTTGCCTTCTGTCTTTTCCCTGCAAAACTCTAAAAAAGGTCAGTAGACAACTTTCATATGCGAGAGGCAAAAGTAGAACTATTCTTTTTGAAATGAATCAGAGAGTTTATTGCCTTATTCTCCCTTCCTTCAAATGAGGTGTCTTGAGAAAGTACCTCTCTAGAAATGTAGGCATTGAAGGAACGTAGGAGAAAAGAGAGAGAGAAAGAGAGAGGGGGAGAGAGAACTAGTTGGGGTTTTTTGCAGTTTTGACTGGGGCCAAGTTCAAACCTGCCACCCCCTGTATATGGGGCTAGCGCCCTAATCCTTGAGCCACAGGCACCGCCCAAGAGAACCAGTATTTTTATCCAAAATGGATCATCAAACTGCATAGTCAAAATTCTGATTTAAATAAAAGTTGGCCGTCTTAAAAGGATGGGGTGGAAGAATAACATATCTTTCTTTATTTTATGGGTCACAACAAACACACAACTAACTATAAGCAGATCCCTGTGCCATGATTTGAGGTGCAAGTGATAACTGACCAGGCATAGTCGGCGTCCAGCCGGCTCTGTGCTGCTGCACAGGATGGACCTTATTCATATGTGAGGACAGACAGACCTGCCCTTAGATCCCGGCTGCCCCACTGACCAGTTGAAAACTGTGTAAGAGAGAGGTACCTTCTCCTAGCCTGAGTTTGCGTGCTTTTGAATTTTGTAAAATGGTGCACATTATAGTATTATTTTGAAGAATTCTAGCGTTATATGTAAAATTAAGTATTTTCATTTTAATTGGGTGGTCATAATACACGATACTGTCATTCTCATTATTATACTTCAATATTTTCAAATCCAAGTTGCCCTGACAGAGGATATAGTTTACAGCAATTAGTAACAATTAGTAACAATTAGTAGTGGGACTTGCGGAATCGGATATGTCTCTTAGAACTTTACAAGCAGTGATAGGAATTTACCGATTCTCTAATGGCTGTGTGAACAGTTACTCTGGACTACAACTACACACGGTGCTAATAGCAACTCCTGACATTATTAACATTAAGCAACGAGTCTACTAAAGTCCTACTTTATTCTGGAAGGACCCAGCTCGGGCTCCTCTCTGTTCTGACCAGACCTTATTTCCCCATTACCCCTCCCTCCTGATCTTTGTCCCCCTGAATGCATCCTTGCCTTATCCACCAAGAACAAGTATGTATAATACCTGGATCAAATAATCTGGCACCTTTAACTTTGGAGAAAAAGTTAACAATTCTTTAAAGTGCAAGTTTAAAAAATTAACAAGATATGACCCTACAATAAGATTGTAAGTGCTGGAATCATCTTCCTAGATCATGATTGGTTCATCTTAAACCATGGAAAACAGATAAATCAATGAAAAACTTGTTATGAAAATGTACTTCATTCGTATATGCTAATTTTTTACAAGATGCTACTGTAAATATGTACTTTTATGAAAAATAATGTTAAGAAATATATAACAATTTAGGCTCATTTTTACATTTTGTTCCCCAAGGATTACAATCAGTATAAATAAAATATATCATGAATAGCTAAGGAGTATTATGCATGTTTATATTAGATTTTAATTTTATCCATATTTTATATGGATATAAGAAAGCATAAATGCATATATTTATATTGTGATTTTCGTATATATTTTCTTTTCATGTATATATTTCATTTGCACATGTCTAAGAGTCTTACTAGAAATGAATTAAAAGTCAAATAAGGTGAATTAATTCCTACCTTAGAATAAAATGCTACCCTAACTTTCTTGATAACCCTATTTGATATTCTTATTTCTCAAGTTCTTCTATGAAAGCAAAGTATCCGTATGTTAAAGATAAAATGAAACAAAATGAAACTCCAAGATAACTCTTCTATACTGTCAGAACTAAGAGGATCCTGGAATAAGATTACAAGCTGGAACAAGACCTTCTTCCCGTCTGCTGGAAGGTCTGATTCTGCAGGGATTTGGGAGTCACATCTATCTTGCTGTGCAACATGAATGCTTTTGTGTCAGGTCTGTTTCAAAGTAAAGCTAATTGAAAAAGGTTTGACTCTCTGAGGAGAGTGCTTCTTGTGATCTCACTTTACAAATCATGTTGGTTTTAAAAACCGATTCCTTAATATAGTAACTGGGAGATCTGAAATATAATAACGGTGGTAGAAATTGATGCTATCCATCAGGTTTTATTTTATCCGTCTTTCTAGGTGAATGACCAGGCTGAACCTCCCTGACCCCTTGCAACATGATCATGTGACTTGCTCTAGCCAATGAAATGTGAGAAGCATGCCAGTTTTAAGCAGGAGGTTTTAAGTGCCAGTGCACTGACAATGTTACTGCTCCTTACTTTTGCAGAGGTGGGCTGCATGTCCTGTATAAGTGCCTCTGTGGCTCTGTATAGAGCTTGGTAACACAGAGCAGAGCTCTGCAGCAAGTTTGAAATGGACTTGTCGCATGTCTGAAAAATAAACCTTTATTTTTAATCCCCTGAGCTTTGTGAAGTCATCTATTACTACAGCATAGCTTAACACGCGCTCACTGAAGCAGTAATTAAAGTATTAAACGAGTGCCATAGGAGTATTGGCATTTTAGCATAATCATGACAAAAGGGTTATAACTGTATAAAACAGTCCTTTTAATTTTGAAATTCTTACTTTGTCCTACTTACATGTTAAATTCTTTGCATCTGTTATGTTACTTAATCCCCACAATGACTTTAAGAAACATATAATACTTCACTCCCATTTTTACATTGGAGGAAACAGAGGCTTACAGAAATTAAATTCCCTAATATCACACAGCAATAAGTAAAGGCCGATCTCAAGCACAGATTTTGAAATTTCTTTATACCCTTAAACATAGATAGACATGATATGTTCTCTCTTGCACAATGCCAAAATTGGGCAAATAAAATGAACTAACCGAACATTGAATAGTCTGCAATGAAATTATTATTTTATCCACGTGCCCAGGCATGACATGAGTGAGACAGGAGGAAGTGGTAGATGATTGGTAACACCAAAAAGAATAAGATACACGTCTCATAGTGAACAAGTTGAAGAGCCTGGAAAAACATGGAGAGGAAATCGGACAGAGCAGCAGCGGTGCACCAGCAACGATCAGTCAAGAAGAGTCCAGAAGATTCAAGAACAGCATTACTGCAGGAGGAGGCTTGATGTGACCGGCAGCAGAGCAGGCTGAGCACACTAAAGTGATGAAAGCCGTAGTCACATAGCGTGTGAGCTCTGGGACCCCAAGTCAAAGACCGTCAACGGATTCCGGGCAGTGACTTAAAAGCAATGTATATTTCTTGAGACATACTTCTAAGCATGAAATCTCAAAAACTGGGGGAGTCAAAACACTGTGCATCCATATTTTCCAAGACCCACATATCGGGAAGTGACCGCATATGCATTTTTATATATAATATCATTATACTCTGTATTGGCTGATTCTAGCGAGCAGTGAAATTGTCTCTCTTTTAATGTATTGTTTTTTTCAACTACCATTTAGAAATTATATATAGGTACTCCCATATAGTTGCAAGCAATATGACAATTTTAGATTTTTTTTGATTCATATCAGAGAATTATAATGAACAATGAATCGTGAAATATTTTTGCTCAATATATTTAACAATTAGGGATTTATCAAGTGTAAGCTTTATTCCAAACAAAACAAGGATTAGGGAAGCACACAATTAAATAGTCAAATGTTTATTTAAAGATGATTTTCTTCAATCTCTTTTAAACAGGGAACAATTCTATACAAAATTGTTATTCCATTCTCATTTTTATAAACGTCCTTATTTTCTATGTGAATCTATAATGATGTGAGGTGTTATCATATTAAAGGAAAGAGTGAGAAATATACAAAATTTCAGAGCTAAAGTTCACTTCTTTTCTTACTCCAGTGGCTAATGACTTTGTTGTCATTGTTTATAATCAGATTCACACAGTCATGTCGGTCTTGGGAGGGTGAAGCTTTATTACTTGGTAGTTTTCATTTTATTTTGTTATTCTTCTTTTAGATCACAGGTGGAGGTAAAGAACATGATATTTCATCAAGAGAGGCCATTAGCTACCTGAGACACACTTCTGAACAGCTTACATTTAAGTTCATGTTGCTATTTTCATAAAATCCTAAGTAAACCTTCAGGCTCACACGGGCTGAGGATTCATGCAGTTACCAAGTACAATGATCTCAGTAGTGACAGGAGAGTTAGGGTCATTTGATACCAACCCTAGAGACACAGGTGCAAGTTCATGCTCCTCCCTACCCTGGCAAAATGACTCTTGGAACAATGGCATTTGAACAGTTATCATCAATACAAAGCAACAATTCTTGTCTCCCTGACATTAAAAACAAACAAAAAGAGTGCTTTGTTATCTCCCACGGAATTTGTGTTATCCTATGAAATTTGTGCTAAAATATGATATTGTCACAAAATACTTGGTCACATTTTCCCTAGCATTATTTCTGGCTCATTTAAAATTTCTCAAATCTGCCCTCAGATCACTGTTTATACTTCCTAGCTTTACTCCTTGAATAGTCTAATTTTAAATTGTTCTAAGATGACACAACTCTTAGATATAATGTTGTATTACAGTTTCTACTAAGGTACCCTCTATTATTTTACAGCAATGAAATGAAAATGCTAACTTAAATTCTCTACGTCTATAAACAACCAGTTTTTGGACCAGTATTTAATTTTGGTTAACACACAAAAAAAGTTGTCTAGTTCCTTTCAAGGCAATTTAGTTTTTCTAATTTCTCTAGGAACTATAGCCAAAACTTCTGAAAGGGTAACAGCTTCTCTGAATTCAACTGATCCTTAAAATGTTGTCCAATGTCTTTTTTTGCTCTCAATTTGCTATCCTTAAATGCTGTGTGAAGAATTAAATTAGAATAAATGTAATTCCCTTTGATCTCAGTTATGACATTCCTTACTCTCCGTGTATTACATAATCTGTCTTATGCGTTGCAAACTATATTAAACTTGAATATATCAACATTTTTAGCCTATTGTGCCCTTCCGATATTTTCTGATCTGATATATGCCACCAATCAATAAATTGCAAACGCTTTTTTTCTGTTCCACAAAGCTGTTGTTAACATGCTAATCTAAGTCTATTCCTGCCCTTCACATGTCCTGACATTTTTAACTACTTAAAATAGAGGCATTTTCATCTTAAAGTCTTTATGCAGGGTTTTATTTTCAATAAATCCTTATACCTTCCCAATATTCTTAAGTATTTGAAAATGAGGGGCTTTTTTTCTCCTTTATAAGCACACCAGGACATATTCCAGGGGGAAAAAAGGATAATCTAAAACTGTGTAAGCATTCATCTTCTGTAGTATCTATCCCCCCTTTAAAAATTTTTCTTTAGGTTTCTCCATGAAATTTTACAAAGTATATTTATTTTCATATTCAGTTGGGAAAGCACACCAAAGGCATTACATAAATTGACAATATCACCATTACAGTCAATTCATTATATTATACAGTGATTTCAAATAAATCCTGGTATTAAACTGGGCATGTGGACCATTCTCCATTTTATGGAGAAATGCTAGGGGGTGAAGTGACACGCCTTGACTCAGGAAATCACCTTCAAATATTCTTAATTTTCTGTCACGCTGACCCCAATTTCCCATTGTTGGATTTAACAATGTCATAATTTAAAATATAATGCAATAGGAATTACACTGTGATATATTGATGCCTTAAATTCCTGAAAAAAATTTACATTGATAAATGCAAAGGAATCAAGGGAGGACGTGAGCCCTGTGATCCCAATTTTAAGAAGGATATAGTGAAAATCATATCATATTTATTATCTGTTCAATTATGTAGCAGTTGTTTAGATCAAAGTTAAATATTGGACTGGGCACAAATTTAATTTAATTCTAGTGATGTCTTGCTCATGCTAAAGAAAAACACCCTCATTTGACTCTTTTTCTGCCTCCGCCTAACACACAATTATTTTAATTTCATGCAGATGCCTCTTTACTCATTTCATTCTTTCTTGTGACTACATCTTCTACTAAAACGTGAGCTTCGTAGAGTTATGGTATGAGGCAGATAGAAGTAGCTCAAAGTCATTTGTCAAATTAATAAAGTCATGTTTCTTGGATGAAAACGAATTATTTCTGTAGTAATTCCACTTGTGTTAAGAGTAAATTGTAAGGGGTTGTGATGTTACAGCACCTTATCTGTGGACCATACGTAGTCTCTTTTGATGAGTTAAAGGCAGGCTAGAGCACCTAAGAAGACCTTTGATTTTTCTGAATCAAATAGACGATCTTAAAATAATTTATTCCTTCATTTGTCCTTTCTCTTTTATCAATTTTTTTTTTTTCTGGGTGTTTATAATTAAAACTTGCTGTTCAAATAAATAGATTGGAAAACATAAAATGGAACACTTGAATACAAATTTAAAAAATAATAATTTAAAGCGCTTCATAGTTCTCGCTTGATATGCAAGAAATGATTGATGCTACTTACAAATATTTATATAATAATGAGCATTTAATGATCTCTAATTAACTACAAGGAAGTCAAAATGAAAGTGAAGGATGGTAACATACGTGAAACAATGGCATGAATCTATTTTATTTTATGGAACCAGGTCTTAGAAAGCTAAATGAAATATGTGTATATTCTGATGCTTAACCAGTACTAGTAAAGCAATTCTAAATTTGGAATATTAAAATATATTGATTCCTCATATCTCACCATTAATACATCATCAAGTAAAAATATCTTTTTATTTTTATTAATTTATTTATTTTTATTGTTAAATCATAGCTGTGTACATTAGTGCAATCAAGGGTTACAATGTGTTCGTTTCATATACATCTGAAATATCTTAACAGAGCTAATTAGGATGTAAATATGCTGGAATTAAATACAGGTGCTTCTTCATGCTGCTCATACCCTCCATATAATCTAATTAGGAGAAAAAAATCTAAGACTGAGCTCAGAATCTCAGCACACTTCTTGGAATCTTCTTCATTTGCACTTCCAGAAAGTCTACACTATCAGGGAACGTTTGCCTCTTTTTTCTTAAAGCCCTAACTGAAACACTACCTTGAATGAGTCATAAGTGAGTACTGTGTTGCAGTGAGCAACTTCTGCTACTCTAGTTGACATTATAAGTTCCTGAACAGACCACGTCCAAAGATACCCACCACATCTGATAGAAAGCTCACAGACCAGGCTGATCGGCAAGGCCGTCTATGTTTCCATGAGGAAAAGTAGCTGGGGTCCTTGTGATGAACAATCCAGGGGCTAGAACCTGTGAGCTTCATTTAGTAGATTGGATGAAATTTTCCTGTTTTCATGGATGGAATTCTCAGCCCTTATTTATTATGATTCCTAGAATCACTGGCCTCTACCATGCAGACCCCACTCCAACAGCTTTTCCTTTTTAAAAAGAAAAAAGAAGAAGAAACGGGGTCTTTCCTTGTTGCCATGTATCAAAGGCTGGCCTCAAACTTCTGTCCTCAAGTCATCCTCCTCTCTGGGCTGCCCAAGTGCTGACAGGCATGTGCCCTATACCCCCTTTACCATCATACCTACACAACCGTACTTACACAAAGTGTGGTTATATAGGTGATTATGACACCACTTTCCTTACATAAGTTGGGAACCAAATGAAAGGACTTTGAATTAATATTTTAATCACAGCATCACCTCACTTATTTTTATGACTCTCCCATGTCATCCATCGTTCTCCTGTCCAGGCAGGCCCGCCACTCCACGTACAGGCCAGTTCCTACAGTGAGAGAGCTCTATCTGCAGAAAGACTGCAAAGTTCAGTTCTTCCCTATATTTCACAGATTTCTGGGAATATTTTCCTGTTCAAAATGAACCCAGGCCCGACGTGTGCCTTGTAATCTGAGCCACATAACCTCAAATAATGTGCTATCACTGTCTCTAAACTCTTCGTCCCAAATAAAAATAGAGCTCCCTGTTTCTTTACCTAAATACCAAAGTGTGGTGTTAAAGAACACTCTACCTGAAGGGCCGGGAAGAAAAAAAACAGGTAAAAATAATACCGTATCCTTGCTTTAGAATCAGGAAAGCTAACGTCCCACAGAATTTCCCTGGTTAGCTACTTCTCTCTGAACCTGGTCTCTTATACAGACGTCTCTTACACACAGACTTTCCCACACCTGCAGAAACCCAATCAGAGGGAAAAAAAGTCATTTGGAATTAACAAATAATAGATAAATAATGATCTTTGCTCAGGGAATTACAATACTTTTATATATTATGCAGAATAATTTTCTTAATTTGTCTCAAACTCTGCTTTTCAGAAAGCAAAGTAAGAGTGCACCTTTGTATAACTACAGTATTTAGTAAAGTCTATTCCCCAAATGACAGAATTCTCAAAAGAGAGTACTTCTTTAGTAGAGACGGCATTTTGTCCTTGCTAAACTAGTATCTTGGGTACAAGATGGAAATGGGATGACGGTCTGCAGAGAGGAGAGGAGTCCCATCCAGAGACAGAGGAGAGTTTATTAAGGAAAAGGGCAAGAGTGGGTCTGAGCCAGAGTCAGCCCCGCCCCTCCTGGTCCCAGGTGTCTTTATCAAGGCCATGGCTATATCAAGAATGTGGATGGGAGGAGCCATGGGAGGGGCTGCCTCCTGCAAAGGGCCAGCTGGCCAGGTGGAAAGTGTACACTCAACCACATTCCAGGAGCAATTGTCCTGCTAGATTCCTGAAACCTGGGGCTTTAACTGTTGTTCTGCACCTGACCTTTGGCTCAATTCATTTGACTTTTTGGACCAATTCCTCTAAATGGTAACCTTATTAAAATGGCCATACTTATGCTAAGACAGTATCTAAGGTTTAAGGATTCCTTTCCCACAGTATCTGTCAGTATAATTGAAGACTTATTCAAATTTCAAAGAGATTAATCACAATAATATTATAAAATTGAAGTAAAAAGTCCTATGTGATTAAAACAAACAAAAATGGCAACATAAATCTCATCTTAAAGGAAGATAATGAAACATTTTCAGTGACTTCTCTGTCCCTTCAGAAAATGTTTGCCAAATGGATATATCGACCTAAAAAGCTTTTTCTCTTTTTACTTCAAGTTCATTTCTGCAGCTAATTATTTCTCAACATGAGGTAAAACTCTGTTCAAACCCAATCAAAGAAACTTTAGAGCCAGAAATAGTCATGGACTTTTTCATTAGCTTAATTGCAATCAAATAAATATATAAGTCAAATGGTGTTACTATGAGGCAATAGGCATATTTACGAAAATTATTTTCAAGAGGATTGTGACTGTCTCATTTCATAGGAATAAAAGGAATCTCGTGACTTGCTTTGGCCTAAGTTAGACTCTTTTCCAGACTCCATTCTTTGGCAAGGAGGCTTAAGTGGATTTATTCCATGATAAAGATTTGAACACAAAGAAACTACTGAATTAGAAGGCTTTAGCAAAGCAGCTACCACATTTACCTTTTTATTCTAAGCTGGAAGAATACTATCGAATACTTGTTCAGAAATATTTTGTTTTCAACCTAGTTGAGATAAAGTAGTCTAATGATTTGTTTCCAAATTCTGTGCTTATGAAAGGGAATGGGTAGGGTTTCTTACCTACTCACAGATGACAGCCAATACCACACCAGAGAAAGCAGAATTATAGTGACTGTAAATCATTAAGAAAAGACAACAAGGAAATGCTCATCATCCATAATTATTAGAGAAATACAAATCAAAACCACCCTGAGATACCATCTAACCCCAGCGAGAATGGCCCACATCACAAAATCTCAAAACTGCAGGGATGCTGGTGTGGATTTGGAGAGAAGGGAACACTTTTACACTGCTGGTGGGACTGCAAACTAATACAAGCTTTTTTGGAAGGAAGTATGGAGAACCCTCAAAGAACTCAGGCTAGATCTCCCATTTGATCCTACAATACCATTACTGGACATCTACCCAAAAGGAAAAAAAAAAAAAATCCTTTTATCATAAGGACACTTGCAGAAGACTGTTTATTGCAGCTCAATTTACAATTGCCAAAATGTGGAAACAGCCTAAATGCCCTCCAATCCAGGAATGGATTAACAAGCTGTGGTAAATGTACACCAAGGAATACTATTCAGCCATTGAAAAAATGGAGACTTTACAGTCTTTGTATTAACTGGATGGAAGTGGAGCACATTATTCTTAGCAAAGCGTCATAAAAATGGAGAAGCATGAATCCTATGCACTCAATTTTTATATGAGGACAATTAATGATGATTAATGACATGGTGGGGATGGGGGAAGGGGAGAGCAGAGAGAGAAAGAAGGAGGGAGAGGAGGGAAAAGGAAGAGCAGAGAGAAGGAAGGAGGGAGGGGGTGGGGTCTTGGTGTGTGCCACATCTTTTGGGGGCAAAACACAATTGTAAGAGGGACTTTACCTGGTTTTTTGTACCCTCAATGAATCTCCAACAATTAAAAAAAAAAAAAAAGACAACAAGGAATGGAAATATTTCTACTTTTAATGCAAAATGTAATATGTTTAGAGTCATGGAATCAGATGCATTAAACCTTTCTCTCTCTCTCTCTCTCTCTCTCTTTTTTTTTTTTTTTTTTTGATAAAAACTATCACACAGTCAACCATGGTAGATTACCCAGGCAAAATACCTCAAAGCAAACAAAAAAAATTGGGGGCAACCAA
>CAUYPK010074357.1:0-11447 GCA_963574355.1 Loris lydekkerianus
TAACCGAACTATACCACAAGACTATGGGGAAAGGACCAAGGAAGGGGAAGGGAGGGGGGAGGTTTGGGTGGAGGGAGGGTGATGGGTTGGGCCACATCTATGGTGCATATTTTTATCTATAATAAAAAAAAAAAAAAAAGAAAAGTTGTTTTATGCCACTCAGTCTGGGAGGATGTGTGAGGCACCGACAGAAAACCCCACCCAGCAAATCCCCCAATTCTTCCAGGCTCCCTTTGCCCAAGATAATGTGCCTTCTCGTATTCATTTAGACAGCAGAGAGAGATCATCATTTTCAAAGTCAAGGTGAGCAGGGGTGCTTTTAGGCTCTTCCTTCTGGAGTCCATCCTATATATTGCTGAATCCATCTTTTAAGCCACAAGTCTACCCCTCTGACAAGCCCTTTATTGGATCACCAATGTCTATGGGGAAAAGAGTCCAAACCCTTAGCCCCACATGCAAATCTGGCCTCCCCTGACATCCTCTGTTCATCTCCCATTGCACACTGCCAGTGCCCCAGCCCCACCACATTAGTCCCTATTCTCTAGAAACTTCCAGAACGTTTTTGCATTCATGGCATGCTCATGCTGTTCACTCCACCTCACATGTCTTCCTCTCAGTACTGAATTACCGCCTTCTTTGTAACAGGCTTCATCTCCTCTCTTGTATGGAAATTTGCTTTTGCAAATCTTGCCAGGACTGGACTACAACTTTCCTTCAAAGCTCGAGTTCATTCACAGCTCAAGTTGAGTCTTAACATCTCTCTGTGCCCAATCCCCAAAACTCTGCCTTAGGCCTAAAGGACATTCAGTTAATTTGTCATGGTGGAGCAAAGGACAGACTTCTTTGGCAGAGAAAAAATTATTCATCTGGTCTGAAAATTCTTCTACTTTAATATTTAATATAGAAATAAAGTGCAAGGCCACGGGGTACGGACCAGGTCCACCTCCTCCTTGGAAGTTCTGAGAAAGCAGAACTAGTTCCCTTTCATAAGTTTAGAGTGAAATTGTAACTGCAGGTGCTTGGGCGAGAGGTCTGTGGAGAAACAGGCTCTGCTAGCTCTGTCCAGCAATACAGTGGGTTTAAAGGCCTGAGTTATGAGACCACATTTCCGTGGGTATGTGTTGCTGTGATAGGCCAATTATTCCTACTGACTGAATAATATGGAGCCAAACCCCATCGTAAATGGGGTGCATCTCATTCTGGGCCCTGCTTTAATGCCTTGGCATTTTGAGAATAAAATGATAGACAGGCCCAGCTTGCTGCTGTATGATAACAAAGCCATTTCCCACGTCAATTGAGATGTCTTCAGAAAGGCACGACTTAGCAAGGGCACAGCTGCGCACTCTCTTCCCCTGGACAACTTTTGTTAGCACTCCTTCAAGCACTCAACAGACACAGTGTCTGCCTCTTGGCAGAAATACTACAGACCTGGAGGGTTCAGGTTTGCCATAGTCTAGTGCCATCTGCTCAGGAAAAAAACCAAAAAACAAAAAAACACTTTCTCATACACAAACAATCCAAATGTGAGGAAATACGTCTTGTAACCTGTAAATCTTTGCATTGTTCATTATGTTTGGTAGTCAGTATCTAAAGAATGTTCCCGGGGGTATTCCAAACATCCTGGGAAGATAATCTTCGCAAAATTTCCAAACACCAAACACCACCTTTTTTTTTTTTTTTTTTTTTTTTTTTTTTGGCATTGCATGTTTTTTCTTTTTCTTTTCTTTTTTTTTAAATTAAATCGTAGCTGCGTACATCAATGCAATTATGGGGTACAATGTACTAGTTTTATATACCATTTGAAATACTTTCATCAAATTGGTTAACAGAGCTTTCACCTCCTTTTCTTAGTTATTATGTTAAGATTTATATTCTACACTTAGTAGATTTAACATGTACCCTTGTAACATGCACCATAGGTGTGGTCCCGCCAATGACCCTCTCTCCTCCTTTATAGACATGAGACAGCCCTGACATCACGGCACTTTCTATTTTTTCTTGGGTATTCTGCTTAAATACCATCTAGTGGCTGATACTGCACAATTCTGTGGTCTCCTTTGCCCCAAAGTTTCTCACATCCACCTAAGTGACAGGATGACACACAAACCAGTGAACGTGTCCAAGAAAATCAGACGTACCTAATCATCCTTTCTTAAAGCCCAGCCCTCAAGGATTAATGTCTCCTCCTGTGACTGCTCCCCCAACTCTTCCTGCCCCTTTAAGAGAGCAGAAAATACCTGTCCCTGGAACTTGCAGAAATACATTTTTACATGAAATTCATTTTGGTCTAACCATGCAGGAAGCTATTACCCGTCCATTAT
Source organism: Loris lydekkerianus (assembly GCA_963574355.1). Taxonomy (NCBI): domain Eukaryota; kingdom Metazoa; phylum Chordata; class Mammalia; order Primates; family Lorisidae; genus Loris; species Loris lydekkerianus. The sequence goes on from CAUYPK010074357.1 coordinate 2,322, forward strand.
CTTTATGTGCGTGATTAGGAATAATAGCTGATTTGTGAAGTTATCTATTACGGGAAATAATCAAGATTAATGAGCCCTGTGGCACTTGCTGAATGCCTCCAGAGATTTATTGCTCAGGCCCTGCATCTTTCTTGTTGTGTTGTTGGTGCTGTCAGGAGTTTTTTACAAATGCAAATGAAGACATGGATTAATTGTGGAAGAGGGGGGAAAGCTCTTTCAGTGTTATCAAATATTTTGGACGGTTCGGTCCCACCTCTTTCAATGATGCTATTTTATTTTATATAATGACACTGGAGTCTAATTCCCATGCCCCTCCACGGATCTGGCTAGGGAGTACTTGGCTCACACCCTCCATGTCCCAGGGAACAGACACAGATGATGCTGCGCGCATAAGAATCCTGTCCCAAAGTGAAGATGCAGCTTAGATGGAGAGAAAAATATGGTTGTTATTACTGTAAATGCCAGGGGAGTTTAAATCACTTGCTCAACTAGGGAGCTGCTTCCTCCTCAGTGGAACTGCCTTGTAGATACCGGGCTATTACTGAAGGGCTACAAATATACCTCTGTTGGCAATGTCTGAATTCATTCAGGACAGTCTCCCACCCTATGCTTTTCCGGAAATGGAACAGTGATCCAGGATTTAAATGAAACTTCGGTAGTATGTTCTGTGTGAATATGAAAATACAAAAATTGTTTTTGGCACAAAGAAAATGGGGAGGTGGGGACAAAAACTTCCCAGCGATGAGATCCCATTTTAGGGGAGCAGATGCAAAGGTGCCGAACCAGAACCAGACCGCCTACGTCTGACTCCCAGTTCCGCAGTGTGCAACTTGAGACAATTTATGTAAACGCTTTGTGACTGAATGGCCCATTTGCAAACTTGGAAAAACAATAGTATCAAGAACACAAGGTTATGATAGATTAAATGAATTAATGCAGGTATAATAAAAGTGCTATTATTTTCAATTAAATCAATCAAAGCCTACTTGATAATATCTTGGACTCTTAATTCACGGTGTCTCATTACACTGGTTCAAATCCTTAAATTCCCAGTGCTTTTCAATGGACAGGATTATGGTGTGAACTAAGGATGAATATTAAAATTAGGAACTAAAAGGTACGGTTTCCAGACCCAGGTCAGTCACTAAACAATGGTATGCTGCTGGTCAAGGCATTTTATTTCTTTGGGTCTAGTTTTCCTGTCTGTAAAGAATAAGAAAATAATTTATAATGTCTTCAGTGACAGGACCACATAAGCCTTTAAGTTATAGTTGTTCTTTTTGTTAACTTAGGGGGAGGAACAGCTTGATAAGTAAATATAAAATCACTGCCATATACTAGAAATTTTATAGGAATGGAAGAAAAACCTGACAAAGGTAAATCCGAATATTTAGAATATCATTATGCTATCAACTAATAAGGGTACCTATTTGCAGACATTTTCAGAAACCAAAACCTTGGCAAAATACAGTAAGAGGAAAACATCCCAATGGGATACTTTTAATATGCTAGCGCCTGCATTTCCGCAATGATATTAAGAGGATCACTGGGTTTATTTAAAAGCACGTACACTGATGACCTCAGCAGCTGAACGATAATGACCTCTTTGTTGAAGTCTGTACTCGCTCTAGACTGAAATTTTCACTTTCTCTTGCCAGAACTTAGAAAATAATACGGTGAGTGTTTTTAATTTCCTTTCCTAGGGACTTGTTACTACCAGGTACAGTCTTAGATTTTGACGCCCATAGAAAATTGGGTAGTTTTTAAAGCAGTATCTTTATTTTCAATTTAAAAGTAGAAAGGACTGCCTGCAAATTACGCCATTCATGAAGTCAAGCGTATGACTTTACTGCTTGACTCAACCTCATCCTTGATTCTGTCTATTAAACTACAATCTCAGTTAAGCCGAAATCAAATTCTAAGACATGTTCGACCTTTCCAAATGACATTCCCTGCTCCTTTCTCAGTGTCCCAAAGCCTTTCGACACCTCCACTGCAGCACTGCCCACATCACACTTGGGGGTGTGCTCCCACCTGCTTTCATTCCTTCATTCGACACAGTAAGGACCTGAGCACAGAGTAACCTCTAATACAAAGGGAGACTCACAACTGTGTGCCCGTGTTTGCTGCTGGCCACCCCATGAGATCCCAAGTATGAGAACCACGCCTTCATTAGTGCTTGCTTCCTGCCATAGTGGGCACCTACCAACAAAGCTGTTGCTCAGGGTAAGTGGTAAAATTAAATAATTTTACCTCTTGGAGTTATACCCAATTACAGAACAAAAAAAGTTCTGGATTCCTTCCTCTTCTGCAGGGAAATGAATTATCTAAGTGGCTGTTTCTTTTCTTTGACAAAAAATTTTCTCAGACCACTGACAACCAGCATGAACCGGACCTTCACAATAGCATGGTAAGTGCTCTGAACCCCCAAGTCGTGGGGTACAGACCCCTGGATTGAGGGAACGGTAGATCATGTCTAAAGCAGGCCACGTTTGGGTTCCTGAGATTGGCGATGGGAAGCATGGAGTGGAGATGTGCTTTGACCCGTGGGACTAATTATTTCAAAGCCCTTTCCCCGCATTCCCTGATGTAGTCCTCCCTTATCACTAAGTGAGAAAGACATTATTATTTCTCTTTTAAAGATGAAGAAACTGAGGCACGGAGAGGGCTTGCCCAAGGAAGTGATAAACCAAGACTGCAATCTCAAGCCATAGGACTCCTAAGTCCACGCTGTTCACCACTAAACTCTACTAGATGGGCCGGAGGATAACCGTAGTTCTCATCCACTGCAGGAAAAGGTTATCTGAAATATGCAAAGAAGGCAGGAAAAAGCAAAGGGTAAAACTGAGGTTTTAGAGAGAGGCAGTCTGACTCTACCTTAGTTACTTTCCACCACTTGCAGGCTGGTTATTTGGGACCTTGTCACTCACGTCTATGACAGAAATAGACACATACCACGGTCGACAAACTACCCTTGGGCCAGTCTGCACCGGCCTCCCCACCTCAGTCATTTAAACTCAATTACATTTACATTTAAGGGCTCCTTCCTATAAACCATAGAGCACAGTCAAGAAGGTGAAACACCCATTTGTTTCCTATTATTAGCTGGCACAGCCCCCAATCACCAGGCATCTGTCAAAATGACAATGGTCTATTTCAACGGTTCGGGTTTTTATTTTCCCCCCCCCAACAGAGGCATTAGCTGTCAACAGATTCTGTGCTAGAAGTAGAAGGTGCATCGTGACCTCTAACCTCACTGCCAGTCAGGACAGAATAAGAAAACCACAGCTAAAGGCAAGATGGGAAGCTGGGGCACTAGCAAGATCCATCCTCAGGGCCGACTCTCCCACGAAGGGAGAGTAGGAACACTGTAAGTGGATTTCTTAATCTGGCATCTATTTCCTCAACTTAGAGATATTAGTAAAAAGTAAGAAACCTAATTCCATTCTAAATAACATTAAAACACCAGTGATTTTGTAGCCACTAATCATTACCTGCAAAGGGGCTGTTCAACACACACTACCTGAAGGACAGCAATGCTCTGACCTATCTGCCCCGAGGCCTGAGTACCTTCTCCATCTACAATAAGCATTTTAAAGTCAGTAAGTTTATTCTACTGGACGAGGCGACCAAGTTGCAAACCACAGTCCTGCTCCCAGACAGCATGTGCTCCAGGCCAGGACCTGAGAATACGGTTTTCATCCTAAATTTGCAGATGTGAAATGCTGACTCTAGAGATGTGCAGTCAGGAAATCACAGCATTTTTAAAAACGGAAAGGATGTGAGAGACGTCTCCGTAATCGCTCCATTTTACAGATGAAGAACTGAAAGCCACAGGAGAGGAGTGACTGACACGGTTACTCAGCTCCCCACAGCAACGGGAAACGTGTAGCCCAAGGTTTACGGCACCCAGGTACCTCGCTGCCACCCTGCAGGTAACATGGAGTAAGCACACTGCCTCCCTCACTGTCAGCCACCAATACTTTTTTGTTGAATAGCTACCTGAGTAATTCAGAAAACATGGAGGGAAGAGAGTTTGGGTCAGGTTAAGAAGCTCGCCCTTCCCCTCCCCACTGCATGGCACGGATGTAACAAACAAAGGTGTTCAACCACTTGCTGCCCCTCAAGGATTTCCCTTAGGGTCCCTCTACTGGAAAGAGGCAAGAGACCATTTTGAGTTCTGAGCTCCGAGGGAGCCCTGGGAGGCACAGCAGAGATGAGGGTGTGTCAGGAGATGGGCAGGGTGCGCCAGGAGATGGGAAAGTGTGTGCCAGGAGATGGGAAACTGTGTGCAAGGAGATGGGCAGGGTGTGCCAGGAGATGGGCAGGGTGGGTTACGCTCCTTATTCCTCCCCTCCACAGAATGCTGGGTCCAACCACAGCAAGGAGTCCAGAGCCAGGGCCCACCCGAATACTGACCATTCTGCCATAAACGGGCTGAAGTTACAGCAAATGCCAAAGTCTCCCCAGAGAAAGAAAACTAAACCAGGGTGGTACAGGATCAGCCCCAGAATAAAGCTTTTTCTTCTTTAAATCCATGTGCTAACCAAGTATGAAAGAAAGAGCCCATATAAAGGGAAAATCAGAGTCCAGGGAAAATGCTTCAGTGAATGACTTATATGTCCCAAAAGCCTTCTTTCTCAAGAAAAAGAGTACCAAGGATGCCCAGCGGATACTCTCTAGAAACTCTTCAGCAATATTTTTACCAGAGTGGGCAAGAGAACGTGCCAAGCACTTCAGAGGAGAATCAATCAACCAAACTTTCCTTGTCCAGATTTTCACCTATTTCTAAGTGACGTCCTCCACCCCCAAAATAACCTTCCTGCAGGTCCCAACGTACTAGTTTAACAAATTTACTTCTTTTCTCCCCTCTCTTAACTCTTCAGAATAATTTTATTTTTTAAAAAGTTTGATTTCTAAGAAATGGATGCCAAAGCAACAACTGAGAAATTCAACATGCAGCTATTTTTTTTTTTTTTTTTCCGAAGAAATACCAGAATAATTTGTCTCATTGGGCCAACTTAAGAACTGAAGTTGGCAGAGACAGACAATGCTGGCCTGCCTCTTGGAAACTGGCATCTGGCTGAACTTAATTCTGATGACAAGAGACATGGGTCAACTCGCAGTTCATACAATTTTCTTTTCATTAAGAGAACATGAGGACTTTGATCGAAATTAAAGACTGTCCTAGCATAGCCTATCCACCATCCTCCTCCACCTTCAGAGTAGGAGCTTATCACATAAGTTTTAAATTAAGCACCCAGATGAGGTTCTGTCTACAATGCACAATGAAAGGCCCTTCAATATGTGAGTCAATGCCATGCACCACTTACATTCTCACAGAATGAGTATCGGACAGAGACAACATGTGATGGTTAATACAAACAGAAACCTTCATGTTGAATAGTGTCTTTCCCTGGAATTTACAAAGTCTAAATATTTCTAAATGTCCACATAGTTTTAGTGAACTCATGTTTTGAGCAATGTTGGGTAAACTATGAACCCTATAATCCTTGTCTAATATACTGAGGAAATAAAAGCCATGTCCCACTGCATGAAACACACGTATTCACCCCTTTACTCATTCCATGAATGTTGTTCACTGAGAAACGAGGACGGGCCAGAACTGAGCACTAAGGAATTATCCATTTGTGACAGTGAAAGACCTGTAAATACACAGATCTATTTAAACAAAGTCGGAAAAGCAAAGGGAACTAACATTAATGGGGTCTTTACCTGGACCTTTCGTAGATGACCTCAATTATCACAGTATACCTACATTATTTCCATTTTTTTTTTAGATACAGAATTAATGCTGTGAAAAGTTAAATGATGTGCTCAAGGTGATCCTTAGCTGAAAAACCAGCCTTTGAACTAGTGTCTGTCAAGTGCAAGGCTCTTTCCATCGTCCCTTACTGGCTGTCATAAATATGACAAAGCCTTTACAAACCCGACAGAAATTCACGGTAGTTTATAATCTTGATGATTCAGTCCATTTCACTTTTTCTTAGCACTATTACTACAAATGGTTCGCGACTGACAGATCCCAAAGTCATCTGTTTTTTATCACCCCATTTGCCATTGATGTCTGTGCTGCCCGGGGTGACTCTCATCACATACGGTGATCCTGACAGGTGATAAGGAAGTTGGCTTAAGAGGGAAAGCACAGTGACAACTTCTCTACCTTGAACTGCTAAATTTCACTGATTTAAAACGGAACCATCTACATTTTACCCATATTTTTGTTGAGATAACAGCTGGATTTCAACCTAAAACCTAGGTGTGCAGCAAAACCAAGATGAACTGTAAAGCAACTCTGGAGAGAGAGATCATTTCATAGAGGTCCTAAAAATTGATGAGATCGTCACACGCTCACGCTGTACCTCTCCCAGCCATTCTCAACAAGTTAAGAACGTTCCTGTTTTCACTTCTAGGTAAATAAATATGTAAAGAGTACTCTTAAAGCTCAGAGAAGGGAAGGAGGAAAAACAGAATAGGAAATACACTGCTATTCCCCACTCACAGCTGAAAGCATTCCAGCTGCTCAAGTAAAATACGTTTCTCTATCACGCACCGCTTTAATCACATTACATTTATACTGAAGACGGGAGCAGCATGACTCTCCAAAAGAAAGAAACGGACATGCCCGCTAGGATCACTGCTCCCAGACCGTATCTATCCCGCATCCAAAGGGTTAGAGTCTTTACTATGGCAGGTCAAGAATACAGAAAAAGGGAAAAGAACAAGGAACGGCAGCTTTGGACATTTTTATATTTTCTGTAAGCCACACACAAAGAGAAAGAACCACCAACACTTTTGTGTTGTTGTAATTATTCATTCATCCTTCAAACTTTTAACAGGTACATACAACCCTGTGGTGTCACGTCTCTACCAAGCTTTGGTAGAGGGGGTAGCTTTGTAGGGGATGTGGGCCGATTTTGCAAGATGGGAGATTTAGAGATGAATGAGGTTCTGGATAAATGAAACCAGCAACTCTAGAATAATGGGTCAACCAGTAAAATAAGGCCAGAGAAAAACACGTTTAGAGGCTCTTGTCTTCACAACTTGGGAATGCTATTCTCTGTAGACACTTGTGTTATGGGTAGAACTCATTCCGTTCCGGAAAAGCTGTGAATTCATTCCCTTTATAATCATTTTCTCTGAGCAAAGCGTAAGTTTATGAAAGGTGAAATTTGTAGCGCCCAGGAGAGAAATGTTGTTCAATTCCATTTCCCACTGCAAGCATTCTCCTATAAACTTCCTTCAGGATAATACAAGGAAGAGCAATTACATAGAAACTGGAAGAGGAAATTAAAAAAAAAAAAAAATTAGGCTAAATGTCTTAAAGAAGCTCTCAAATACCTGTATGTAATAGACTATGGAATCATCCCCTGAGGGAAAGTGTTCAAAACTTACAGGGATAAAACACCAAGGATAGTAAGAGGGAATTATCTCAAACGAGCAGAAAATGGTCTGCTCCAGTCTACCTAAGCAGGTCACTTCCCAACTCTCACCTATATCTTGTCTTCCCTTTGGCATGATTTTTTCAAGGATTACTTTGGGCTTTAGTGGCAAAACTTCTAATGTGCTTTTATAGGTATTACCGTCTGTCTAAATCCTGATGTAGCAGTTTGAAAATCAGACTCCTGTCTTCGTCCTACACAGTTTTCTTCTCCTCCATAACAATTTTTAGAGCTATGGGATTAAAGTCCATAAAAGTGAAATTAATTTTACATTATGGGCACTGTATGGCTATGATTATGGCTGAGTTAGTGCTCGTAACTCATCCGTCAGGAGGCTCACCCTATACTTTAATATATAGTACTTACGGGGCATGGAAATGTTTAACATACTCAACGATAAAAAGCTAAGTTTAAACCTAATTACTTTCCTGTTTGAACTTTAAATTTTACTGATAAAACTAATAACAGGTATTTTTATATGGCTCAGAGGATTTGAGTCATTTTCCAGAGACAGAAGAATCCATGTTCAAGACTGCGTATTTGGAACTCAGAAGTTTTTAATGCCTACAAATTGACCTAATTACTCCCGATGTTTTGCTCACACTTACACTGTCAACACTCTAACCATAGAAGTTTTATGATGTCTTCAACACGAGACTAATCAGTACCCACCCTCTTGGGGTTACTTCAGTTTTCTAGTGTAGTATTTCCTTATTTTGCCTGAACTTGGCTTTCAGTATTAGCAATGGTTATTTAGTATAAAAACTCTAATCAAAATTAAGCACCCAAAAGAGAAGCCTTGAGATAGGGTATGTGCTGGTACTGGTCAGCACTCCTCCCCGCCTACACACCTCGTGCTGGTACTGGTCAGCACTCCTCCCCCCTACACACCTCATTCTGGTACTGGTCAGCACTCCTCCCCACCTACACACATCGTTCTGGTACTAGTCAGCACTCCTCCCCACCTACACACATCATTCTGGTACTGGTCAGCACTCCTCCCGCCTACACACCTCGTTCTGTTACTGGTCAGCACTCCTCCCCACCTACACACCTGGTACTGGTCAGCACTCCTCCCCACCTACACACTTCGTGCTGGTACTGGTCAGCACTCCTCCTCACCTACACACCTCGTTCTGGTACTGGTCAGCACTCCTCCCCGCCTACACACCTCATGCTAGTACTGGTCAGCACTCCTCCCCACCTACACACCTCGTTCTGGTACTGGTCAGCACTCCTCCCCGCCAACACACCTCGTTCTGGTACTGGTCAGCACTCCTCCCCGCCTACACACCTCGTTCTGGTACTGGTCAGCACTCCTCCCCACCTACACACCTCATTCTGGTACTGGTCAGCACTCCTCCCCCCCTACACACCTCATGCTGGTACTGGTCAGTACTCCTCCCCGCCTACACACCTCGTTCTGGTACTGGTCAGTATTCCTTCCCGCCTACACACCTCGTTCTGGTACTGGTCAGTACTCATCCCCACCTACACACCTCGTTCTGGTACTGGTCAGTATTCCTCCCCGCCTACACACCTCGTTCTGGTACTGGTCAGTACTCCTACCCCCCTACACACCTCGTTCTGGTACTGGTCAGTACTCCTACCCCCCTATACACCTCGTTCTGGTACTGGTCAGCACTCCTCCCCGCCTACACAC
>CAUYPK010074359.1:0-30764 GCA_963574355.1 Loris lydekkerianus
TTGGTAAACTCTGCCAGGAAGCTAAGCTTAACTGGATGCAGGCCTCGCCACGGGTGTTGTTCAAAGAGGCCTCTGTCAATCCTCTGCAATTTAGCAGGAACTCCTAAAAGAACTGGGAAAGACTGAACTGAATAGACAAAACCCTAGAAAGAGTAACAAGGAAAATCTCCGCTCGGGTAATTCACTGTGTTATGTTTAGTCTTTTGTGTCTGTACATCTTTTCTCTCTGGAAGATCAAGGGGACCAAGTCTAGGTCTGGAATCAGAAGCTGGTCCCCCGGAAACCAAGGTAGAAAGGACTTTACACCATCATCCTGGCCACATGCACAGCAGCGAAGGTGAAAGAAATCCTCACCTGGAGTCATCAGAGCTGGCTGACTAGGACTTCACTGCCCCTTGGAAAGTAAAGGTAAATTTTAAGACAGTCAACATGCCCTGCTCCAGCCACATACTGGGAGCTGGCTGGTCAACGCATGGCTGAAGCCTGAAGAAACTCCTTGAGGGACTTGTCTTAATCGAACTTTGAAATTTGAGAAAAGGGGTGAAATGTCACAGGGAAAAGTAAAAACTCATATGTATATTAGCCCACCACCATGGGACTATTAAGGCCTGAGTAGAGAACCCAAGAAGAGTCACAGTCCCTAAAACCTCAGTGCTGAAAAGTAATGAATATTGGCACCTGCAGAAACAAGCTGATATTGAGACCCCAAATTAAAATATATCGGAGTCTCAAAAGGGGGGAATGAGAGAGGTTAGCCGAGAAGGGTGAGGTCTAGTAGGAGAACAGGTCTTCTCAAGGAGAAGGATACACATGCAGGGTCCTCTCCATGGTGACTCAGCTCTTGGGAATTTGTAAACTTAACTTCCTCAAACTTGGAAATTTCCAAGTTCTGTGAAATCCTGTAGTTCTGTAGGGGTGGGAATAGCATCTCCCGCTTGATTCAAACTAGCCAATGAGAAGGGTACCTGTGGAGTGGAACTTTTTGACTGTCAATAAAAAGGGAAAGACCAAGGCAGTCGGGGAGCACGGCCATTTGGAATTCTTCTATGCATAAGCTCCTGGCTGTGAATTCCTCTTATACATGTGGTGTTTGGGTGCTCTTTCTCTCCGTTGGGCCTTGTCTTCCTGCAACAGTCTCACAGCCCGCTCTTTTCAGGGGAGTGAGTAACACCTCGTGATGGGGGCCTCCGGCAGTGCCACAGCTCCGTCACAGTGACTTCAAGTGACCACAGGTCTTTTGGTGACCTAAGAGTGCAATCAGACTTTCAGTTGCTGGGAACTTCCTGCCCTGACAAGGCTGTAAGGAGCTGTAGGAGTCAACATAAAGCTGTTTTACAATGACAAGCCCTTCAGTTCAGTTGGGGACCCCATGGAAGCCCACTGGGCTATCTTTTGGGGGGAAGCCAAGGGCAGGTCATTTGCTCCATAAGAATTTGTTGAGCCCCTACTATATCTAGGGCTCTTTTGTGCGTGCTGGGGATTCCATAATGAATGAGAAACCCCCTGGAAGCAACAGGCTCTGCTCTAAGTGTCTCTGAGTCCCTTCATGCCAGAAGAGGTCTCCATCCACCAGGCTGTGTGGGGAGCTCAGTATATTCCTGCTATGCTCAGATGGGACCCAGAGCGCAGCCCTCAATGACTGTCTCCTCCCCCAGCCCATCTGCCGAGTGGGAGTCGTTAGGTCACAGTTCCTACCTCCTTACTCCTGGGCTCAGCTGAGATGGACGGCAGCTGGTACGCCTGGGCACTCTTTCCTCCAGAGCTCGCACTGCCCCTCTGGTGGCACAGCTGTGAGCAATCAGCTCACTTTAATCACCGGGGGATGGGATGCAGGTTCCTGGATCACACCCCAGACCTCCTGGGCCCAGAATTGTGATGTTAACAAACTCCCTTGACAATTTCGCCAACCACCAGAGTGTTGAGAACCACCAGTCCAGCAGCTTTGCTGGGCTCCCTTTGTTAATTTCCAGGAAACACACACCCTAGAACTGAGGCCCCAAAGGCTGGGGGTGCTGCCCACCAACTGCCATATTTGCTCCTGACAGCTTCCAGCTGAGTCAACCACTCCCAGGCCCCAGCTTCTCAGCCTCTCTTGCTCCCACCTAAAAGCCAGAGATTCCCTAAGCAACCAGCCTCTGACTCCCAGGGTCTGCAGGCCTGCAGGCATGAGCTAACTTATCAATTAGCAATGGAGGGCTCTGCCCCCACCTGCTCCTCTGCCACCACCTGCCCTCAGCCACCAGGAGGCCCTAGTGGAGAAAATCAGTTACACCTGGACAGCTGCCCACCATGCGGCCTTAACAAGGGGGAGGGCTGAAGAGGCACTGGCTGTGTAACAGGGTGGGATGGGGGAGTCTCAGGTCATCTGAGGCCACTGTGCTAAGTGAGGGTCGTGTGCTGGCCTGACGGTGGTCAGCTCAGAGGGCTGTGCCATGTTATTCCAGAACATCGTCCATCTCTCCATGGACAACCCTGCCCATGCTGTTTGTGTGATGGGCTCAGAAGTTTGCGTGGATATCAGCAAGTAAGGGTCTGGGGGGTCTGCTAAGGCTGGGGGTGGGCCTGGGTGGGGAGGCTGCACCCGTCTTCTCCTGTCCCCTAGAGTCAGGGGTTTCTTCCTTTTCCGAGTCTCACAGTCCTGCTCAGTCTTGAGAAACCTGAGTTGGGTTTCCAGAAAATCTCCCCATCCTACAATGCAGGATTGTGACTTAACTCCTGCCCCTGTCCCCATATTGTGTGGACCTTTGGCAGGGGTAAATGCCTTGGCTTTCTGTCCCCTTACCTGTGAAGGGGGGGGGGGTGAGGATGGCCTTCTAGGGTGCTGGGAGGAGTAGGTGAGGAGGCCCCTGGATACTGCAGCCTTGGTGTGGAGGTGACTGCTTCACAATAGGTCCTGTCTTCCCCAGGGTCACAATATAGCCCTCTCAAGTCCTATGCTTTCTAAAAATTTTTTCCCTACAGGATCTCTTGTATCTTAGACTAATAGCTTTTCCCTTCTTGGGGGTTGTGAGCTTTTAAGTAAGATGTCTGTTTGGTAAGTTCTAAAGCATCAGTTGGAGGGTAGGATTGGGCTGAAGCTTGGCAGAGAGTGAACATGAGGGTCCTTGGGGTTGGAGTGGTAGGGATAAGGCTGAGTTGTGTTAGGACACCCTGACCAGTAGGTCTCTACCTCAACACCCTAAGGAGAATTAGGATTTGGGGGCCGTTCTTTATGCTCTAAAGCAGGGTTCTCAACCTTCCTAATGCCACGACCCTTTAATACAGTTCCTGTGTGTCACGACTAAAGTCTGTCTCCTTGCCCGGCAAACCAGGGGTGCCCCACGGGAGTGTGCGAGCTTCACCATCACTGGATCTGGGGGGATCTTGATCGATATTGTCGATTCCATGATCACTGAGAAGGAGGACACCACAATCTGGTGGCCCTTGTCTGACCCCACGTATGCGGTCATGAAGATGACATCGCCCAGCCCTGCCATGGATGGAGACAAGGTAGGCCTGGGGGAAAGAGACAAGGCTGCGCCCTGGGGGAGGACCCGGCACAGCCGCTGAGGTCTCCCTCTGAGCCTGTGGTGTCCTGCCTGCCTGACCTTATTCAGTGCTTACAACAAGCCTGGGCAAACAGCACTCCACGGCCCCATGTTATAGACCAGTGGTTCTCAACCTTCCTAATGCCACAGCCCTTTGATACAGATCCTGTGGGTCGTGACCCACAGGTTGAGAACCGCTGTTATAAATGAAGAAACTGAGGCATCTTCCCTGGTCTTGCTGGTAGTCAACAGAACCGGGATTCGAGCTGGGCCCCTATTTGCTTCTGACAGTGGCTGTCTTCCAGTCTAAAATTGTTAAAGCCTGGCGTAACCCTTTCTGATCCTATGTTGGACATAAAGATTTTTCTTGTTCATGAACAAGAACACTTTAGGCTTGGAGCCTGTCACTCAGTGGCTAGGGCACCAGCGACATACTCCAGGGCTGGCAGGTTTAACCCGGCCTGGGCCTGCTAAAGAATAATGACAACTACAACAAAAAATTAGCTGGGTGTTGTGCCAGGTGACTGTAGTCCCAGCTAGTTGGGAAGTTGGGGCAAGAGAATCACTTAAGCCCAAGAGTTTGAGGTTGCTGTGAGCTGTCATACCACTGCACTCTACTGAGGGCGACATAGTGAGACTGTCTCTCCCCCACACACACAAAAAAGCACTTTATGTAATCTAAAATAGATAATTAAATCATCAGGTGAGTTCATATGTTTTTCTTTTAAAACTGTAGGATAATTACAAGTAGTCCACCAACCTTTCTTGTCCAAAGTAAGAGCTGGGGAGCTGCAGGTGGCAGAAAATCTGGATTGGAAAGGGTTTAATTTTACCAGCGAAACTCAGATGGGCTTTTTGGCTAAGGCAGCTCTTTTGGATGTGGAGACTTTCGTGAGACTTAAAAGCTAAAGCGTATTGGGAGATCCCTGCGTCACTGTCAGAGATTCTTTAAAAATATTAAATGCATGCTATATATTAGGTAGCTTGAATCACTCCAAGAGGTTGGCCTCCCTCTCATCTGAGGCAACTTAGGCATAGGGCGCTGTATCATTCTAAATAGCACAACCCAGGTCGGGTAGGTCCAGAATTGGAGCCCCAGTCTGTGGCCTTTCTCCTGGGCAAGCTGTTTTCCTGGACGCGGCACCTGTGGTGGGGGAGGTTCACCTCCACTTCACAGAACAGGTTGCCAGGCTTATCACAGACAGGTGGTAGCAGTGGTGATTATGTGGGAGAAACTTGATCGGAGAAGGGCTGTAGATTAAAACCACCAGTGTTGTGGCAGGTGCCTGTAGTCCCAACTGCTAGGGAGGCTGAGGCAAGAGAATCACTTGAGCCCAAGAGCTTGAGATTTCTGTGAGGACTCCACTGCACTCTACCAAGGGTGTCAAAGTGAGACTCTGTCTCAAAAAAAAAAAAAAATGGAACCACTGGGGACTGGTTAACATTCAATACCCTGGCCACACTGCCTACCCGTTAAATCAGAACCTCTGGGAGTAGGCTGGCCCCTGCAGTTCTCCAGGTGAGTCCAACACAGCTCAGGGTGAGAACCACAATGAAGCAGCTCCACCTGGTGAAACATGTTGGGGATCTTACTGGCAGGGCTCAGCTAGGATGGCTGATGTGCATCCTAGTGGGCATAATGTGCCCACTTATGCTCAGTACCCAGGGTGGGCAGTTCCCTAAGAGTCGTGCACTGAGAACCGAACATCTCATAAGAACTGAGGACTGTTCTCTGCCCTGGGCTCATCCTCTAGCACCCTCAAGAGTGGCCAACAGTGAGATATTTGACCTTGGAGGGCTAAAGCCTCCATTTAGGAAGAGGTGGTGGATGACGCATGTAAACATCTTCTATCTAATGGTTGGGCCTCTGTTTAGTCATGACAAACTTCGTGGTGAGCCCCATGGCTGAAGAGCAGATCTGTTTAGAGTACAGAGGACTCTTTTGGAAACAACTTATTTGGGATGCAGGAAAGGCTGAGTTCCCACTCTCTCCAGCTTGGATATCCTTAGAGCAATGGGCAAAGACCCCGGGAGAGCAGGTGCACCAGCGTGGGTATATAAAGTGGTTTATAGCTTAGACACTGAAATGCTGTGCTGTTCTTCTCCCCAAACAGTAAAGCGATCCCTGTGCCTTTGAGGGTGTAGATCCCACCTGTGTGGGTTGTTTGGCCTGATGTAGAAGGGTTGGAAGGGTGGTGGCAGGTTATAAATGCTCAGAGGACTGCCTCTGGCCTAAGTGCAGGGGCCTAACCCTGTATCAGCTCACAGCATGACATGGGGAGCTTAGGAGCTGTGACAGGAGACCAAAGTGACACATCCAGCACGTGGCCCAGGCTGTGCTCCTGACCCCTGCCCTCTAACGTTCCCATGGGTCTGGATGCTGTCTCCACAGGTCCTGGTCACATACTACGGGACCTATGAGAACACCCTGGGCACAGCTGTGCTCTACCTCACTGGCATTGGTGAGTGCTGCTCCCAGCAGGGCCCAGCCTACTTTGGGGGTAGAATGGGGTGGGCATTATAGGAACCCAAAAGGGATTCTTTCACTGCAATAAGATGCTTCCTAGGGGCCCAAAGGAATTCTGGAATGAACTCCTAAGTGGATTCACTCAAGATACCCACTCTTCCCTTCTTTAAGCTCAATCACTTACTTCTCTTCTCCTGCCTACCCCTTTTATGAACTGCCAGCCTAATTTTCCAAGAAGAGAAACAACCCGAACTTGCACATGTTACCATCCCCTACCCACCCGTTCGTGTCTGGTCCTGTCCTTCTGCCCCAGACGGTCCAAAGTTAATCTTTCCTGTCTCACTAGGTCCTCTCCCCTCTCGTTCAAGTCGTTCCCTTAGTGATTCTTACAGAAGATACCGCCTTCTGGATCATTCTGATCAGTCCAGGAGTAAGCCGCAGTATCTCTAGCTTGATTCTGTATTACTTGGGAGCCCCACCCCTTTCCTTGCGAGCCATCTTTACATCCTCAATCTCTCCTCCCTTCCCCTCAGATCTGCTCAAATCCGATTCCTGCCACCAGCAGAGGTCTTGCTGAAGGCTCTAACGTCTTTACTAGGTCCGGCTATCTACCCCTTCTCCTCACAAACCTCCTGAAGGGTCTGATAGAACCGGTTATCTTTCCCTGTTGCATTTCGCTAAGTACTGTAGGGATGCTGCACCCACCTCCACCCCACCACCACCTGTTTCTTCTCAGAGCCCTTTCCCAAATCTTTTGTCTCCCAAGCTGGTCATTGAGGTGTCTCAGGGCTCAGGAAACCAGCTGTGTGGGTCTAGTGTCACCTTATGGGCAGACTACTCCCCAAACTGTCTCCAGCCGGGCATCTCCCATGAATTCGACCTGGGTATTGTCTACTCAACCTAATCTCCTGGGCCTCTCATGAGCATCTCGCATTTAATAGATCCCAAATCAAGCTAATTTTTTTCTACCCCCCAAACTCCTTTCAAGTTGTCTCCCTGTCACAATAGGGGGTAAATCCATCTTCTAGCTGTTAGGGCCAGTGACCTTGATACCACCTAATTCTTACCCCCACATAATCTGTGAATCTTGAGGGTGTTATGTGAAGTTCAGCTGCAGTCTGGTAACTCACCATTCCCAATGCACTCCCTCTGGTCTGAGCCCCCATCCTCTCCTGCCTGGGTCACAGCCCAAGTTCCCAGTGGAATTTGTTGGTTCTACCTTTGCCTTTCTCTAGGGCTGGTCTCAATGTGGAAGCCAGAGTGGCACATCCATCTCGAACAGGATCTTAAATAATGTCCCCTCAGTCCAAAGCCTTCAGTATTGCTTGGATGAAACCCAAAGTCACTGTTGCCCACAAAACCTACATCCTACCTGTCTCTAACCTTATGACCTGTGACTCCTTCCTCCCTCGTTTCTTCTGCTCTGGGCACTGTTGGCTACTCTGATCCTCGAATTTTCCACCTGTACTTTCTATCTCCTTTAATAGCTCTTACCCCAGATGTTAGCACAATTTCTTTCTTGCCTCCTTCAGATATCTTTTCAAATTTCAACTTAGACCTCCTGGATTGTCTGAAACACCCCAGCTTCGTTCTTTCCCTGTTCCCCACATTCTTATTACCATAGGATGCTATGAATGTTTCCCCTCTCCCTGCCCCCAGTAAGAAGGCCTCTGTCCTGCCCACTGCTACATCTTTGGGTACCAGAATAGCCTGGGTCACAGCAGGCCATCTGTGCGTAGATGCTGGGGATACAGGAGCAAGCAAGGTCTGTGCTTATGACTCTGACATTCCAGGTGGGAAATAGGATGTTAAGAGCTATGAACCGAAGCTCATGATAAAGCCATGTGATTGTCTGGAATGTGACAGAAGAGATGGGGGGCACATGCCAAAGCAGGAAGGGGCCTCTGTGATGAGACTTGGGCAGAAGAATTGAATTCTTATGCTCTAAAGGAGCTTGGAACTTACCCATAGAGCCCTTCATCCGTCTTGGAGGGCAAGAACTTTCCAGAAGGCTAGGAAGGTACACTTTCCAAACTGGAATCACCAGGGTAAAGGCTGAGAGTCACGAGATGGCACCACAACCACAGTGAATGCCTGGGAGGTTTGGGGTAGACGTGTGAATTTCAGGCCTCTCCAGAGAAAAGTGGCCACCTGCCAGGATGCCTCCCTCTTCTTAGACAGCGTGCCGGAGAGGCCGGTGGCCTGGCAACAGCCTCCTGCAGTCCCAAGGGGGTCACCTGTAGCTCCTAGGCTTTGTCTAGGTGGCTGAGATGCCCTTCCTTTGTTTCAGAGGTCTCCCTGGAGGTGGACATCTACCGCGATGGGCAAATCACAACGCCGGATGACAGGCAATCAAAGGTGAGGGTGGGATAGAGGCCGTGAGCCAGACCTGGCCTGGAGACTTGCTGTACTTGACCCTCGTGGTATCTCTGATCAAATTGCTGCAACTCCAGAACTGACAACTCCTTATTTAAAAGATGAGGACATCTGCTGACCCTAAGATCACCTGCTAGACTAGTTGTATAGTCACCCAGAGTGAAGAGTTAGGTGCCACCTCCAGGTGCGACATCCCTTCCCATCTGCCTCTATCCCTCCTCCTCCCCTGTGCTGGAATGAAGTAGGCAGCTAGTAACCCGAATTTAGATTCTTCCCTTCCTCTCAGCCCATTTGCTGATGTTACCTGCCTGTTCTTACAGGTCTTTGACCTCCAATTTTATTCCCGAGGTCACTATTGACCTGTAGAAAGGATTGGCTCTGCCCCCTGTCATGAGTTGACGCCTGGGAAATAGGGGTTTATTGCTATCTCCCTGAGCCAACATTCCCCTATCACTTGCAGAAAAAATGGATTTGGGGTCCCAATGGCTGCGGTGCCATCCTGCTTGTGAACTGTAGTCCTGCTGACATAGGCCAGCTTGAGGACAAGACCAAGAAGGTGCTCTTCCCCGAAGGTGAGACCCCAGGCTGACCCCACCCCTCCTCAGGCTATGCCTGTGCTGCCCGAGCCCTCAGCCGAGATGATTCCAGGTTGATTTCTGGTCCCCCTACCCTGCGGCAGATTAAATCTCTTGCCCTGGCTTGGAGCTGCATAGCTAGGAAGAAAGGCCACATAGGCTGTCATAAACGGCTACTTCTTGGATGGTGACTTGAGCACACAAACTTTGCTGATCTTGTCTTGCCATCTGTAAAATAGGGATGACACGTTGGCTTTTCAAGGTGGTTGGAAGGGCTGAATGGGTACGCAAGCTGCTAGCTAAGTTTTAGGAAGAAGCAGTCTTGGTCTGGTCCTCCCTGTCTCTGATGGACCAGGGTTCTGGTGATCGGCAGTGGAATAGCTTCCAAGGCTGAGGGGATCCCCTGCTAAAATGACTGAGCCAGGCTCTTCTGTGGGGAGGAGACATGCCATCCTGATTCAAAAAGGGCCCTCCAGTCTGGACAGCATAGCAAGACCCCATCTTTACCCCACCCCACCCACTCCCCCCAAAAACTAGCAGGGCATGTTGGTGTAAAACTATAGTCCCAGCTACTTAGGAGGCTGAGGCTTGTGGCTCACTTGACTCCCAAAGTTGGAGGTTGCAGGGAGCTGTGATTGCTCCACAACATTCCAGCCTGGGTGACAGAATGAGACCCCCCTGTCTCAAAAACAAAACAAGTGGGCCCTGGGGTTGGCGACTTGTCTGTGGTCACATGGCGTATAGACAGCAGGGAATGATGTAGCCCGGCCAGAGCAGCAGGCAGAGAGTCCTCCATGTTCCTTTGTCTAAGCACCCCTTTCCCCCAGAACCCTGCCCTGCTGCTCTTCCCTGGAGTTCTGGCCTCTAGAAGCCCCTGAACCCTTACCTTGTCTTTTGCCCAGACATAAAGAATCTGTCCCTAATGACACTGACTGTCCAAGGCCCCAGCTCCCTGTTAAGGAGATACCAGCTGGTCCTCCACACCTCCAAGGAAGAGTCAAAGAAGGCGAGAGTCTACTGGCCCCACAGTGAGTGTTCTTACGCCAGCTCCAACTCTGTTGGGTCTCCAGGTGCCAGGGTGAGTTGTACCCTCACTGATTCTCAGCAGGGCCCCCTGGAAGCCTAGAGACTCAGAACAGGTCAGGGTTGCAGCCAATCTGCATCCCTGGGGTTCTCTAGCTGCTTTCACCATGGACTGAGTCTACATACATGGGTAAGCTATCGTACCTCCAAGTTATGTTCCCCACTTGCAAAATGGGAGGGCAGTGCCCACAATGCAGGGTTCTCACCACTGGAACAGAAGAAACAAATATTGGCTAAAATGGGAGCTATGGCCTCATGCAGATGAGATAACCTCTCCCAGTAACTTGTCAGAATTCAGCTGGGAAGTAGAAGGAATTCTCTGTTGTATATGAAGGCCCAGGAGGTGGCTGATTTAGAAGGTAAATGTGTCTAACTCTAGCAAAATGTCCTTGAACAAGTCTTGACTTTCCTTAACTGGCTTAGTACTCACTGCCTCTAAATTTCTCAAATTGAAGCCTAACTCTTTGCTTCTGGAAACATATACCGCTACCCTTTAAAAGCCACATTTAGCCACAGCTGGACAACTGGGGAGTCCTGTGGTCTATAGTGTGCTTTCTCAGGGAGGGCCTTCTGTCACCAGCCCTGAGAGCATGCCTCTAATGCTTCCTCTTTGTGCTCAGGACTTGAGCAGCGTCCTTGTTCCATCTTTCTTATAGACTCTAAGTCACGGTAACTTGAGATTAACCAGAAAAAGTAGCCCAGGTTGGATGTGATCCCTTTACATGTAGGCCAGGAGTGAGCCTTAGAAACCCCTGGCTCCAGCCTGGTTCAGGCCACAAGAGCTGTGCTGGCCCCATGAGTCTAAGTACGGATAACACTGTAGTAGGCTGGGAGGACAAGTGAGCCTTGGGAGTCTACACAGGAAGCCGGGAGTTCATATAGCCTCATTAGGATGCTGTATCTTACCGTGTGGATTATAGTAAACTGCCTGTTTCTCCTTATTAAACTTGAGAATCTTGGGCAGGGTGATACAACATGCTATCTTAACAAGGCTTCCAGCTGATTCTGAGACATGCTACAGCTTGAAAACCACTCATTAATCTGAAGACATTTCTAGACAAACAGAAGGCCAAAGTGGGCTGGGTACAGTGGTTCCCATCTGTAATCCTAGCACTCTAGGAGGTCAAGGCAGGTGGATTGCCTGAGCTCAGGAGTTCAAGGCCAGCCTGAGAAAGCGACCCCCATCTTTACTAAAACTAGGCATCATGGGGGGGCACCTGTGGTCCCAGCTACTCAGGAGGCTGAGGCAAGAGAATTGCTTGAGCCCAAGAGTTTGAGGTCGTGAGCTATGATATCATGGCATTCTACCTAGGGTGACAGTGTCTCAAAGCCAGAGGGCAGGTTCTGCAAACAAAGCCTTTCAAGAAGGCAGTGACCAACCATGGCAAATGCTGCTGATAGACCAAGATGCCAAAGCCCATGAAATCATGGTCCTCAGAATGACAGTGCCCCTGGTAAGAACAGACACGAACCAGGCAGGCACAGTGAACATAAACCATGGAAGGAATCTACCTTGGAGACAAATAGTGGTAATAACTGGGGTGGGGGGCCTGGCATGGAGTTGGGGGCACATCTGGAGGTGGTAGAATATAAGCACATCTGCATGTAAATCAGACTGGCCCCACAGATGGGGAAATGGATCCAGAGGAAGGGAATTTTAGGAATACGTAATACTCAGAATACTAAAGTGAGTCAGACAAGAGGGAATTAACTGAGTGGTGGGTGGCGAAGTCTTGTTTTCAAGTTTGGTCACGGCCGGACAAGCCTTTCATCGTGGTGGCTTTTCTAGCCGCTTATGTGCAAGGGTGACTGCGTAAAGAGTTGGTTTAATCAGGGCTGAAGTTTTTCTGGGCAAGTAAACCAAAAAGGTATGGGAGTGGATAGCATGTTCAAGGGAATAGATTTAGTGACAACTTGGGACCCGAGAAGGGTAAAAATAAAGTAACGGGTGGGAGTGGCAGTAAAGAGATCTGGGGGCTCGGCGCAAGCCATATACACCTGAGCTGGCAGGTTCGAATCCAGCCCGGGCCCGCCAAACAACGTCTACAACTAAAAGGCCAGGCATTGTGGTGGGTGCCTGTAGTCCCAGCTGCTTGGGAGGTTGAGGCAAGAGAATCGCTTGAGCCCAGGAGTTGGAGGTTGCTGTGAGTTGTGATGCCATGGCACTCTACCCAGGGCAACAGCTTGAAGCTCTGTCTAAAAAAAAAAATCTGGGGCTGGAGACTGAGGTGGGGGGTGCGTAGGTGAGCTACAAAAGATGGAAGAATGTCCTGGAGGCAGAATCTAGTTTGGGCCGTGACCACTAAAATAGGCATCTAATTGGTGCAGAAGTCAAGGGTAGTGAAATGTCAAAGAAGAAAGATGACACTGTCCGGTCTAAGGTGTCAGACTGGTCAGATACCGGTGATGACAGTGGTGGAGATGAGCCAGGGCTAGAACATCCATGAACAACCAGGAGGATGGCGATCATTTGTAACAAAGAAGGGGGGCAGGTGGTACTACTTGACAGCCTGTATCTCAAAGGAACTAGGACTCCTGAGGAATGAGGAGAAATGGCCTAGAAGTGCTGATGATTACAAAGAAGGTACCTTCCCCTCCCCCTCCCCCCCATGCCTGATGGTACATAGCAGGTAAGAAAAGAGCTCAGCTCAAATCCTCAGTACCATTTACTATGCTCTCAGGATCCAGCTCTGGAAGGATAAATCTGTTCTCAGAGCCTCCTGGGGCAGGTGGACAGCCAAGGACTATGCAGGGGCTGGGTGTAGCCCTCTAGGGTCCAGAGTGGGCAGAAGAGTTGAAGATTAGCTAAGGCCTGAGGCATAGCAGCGCAGGGATGAGAGTAAGGCCTTCTAGGCAGAGGTAACTATCATTTTGGGTCAAGGAGGACCCATCACAGGGGTCCTGAGGACCCATCACAGTTCCTGGCCTGTGCTAAGGGTCAGCTGTGCTCTTAAAGGAACAACTGGCCGGGAGAAAGCCCCCAGAAGGTCAATAACAGGAAGGGGCTTGGGACAAGTGGACTGTTGACCCACACTGCCCAGTGGTGAATTACCCTTAGGTAGATGAGCTGCAGGGAGTCCAGGTCCCCAGAACAGAAGGCCCTGGCCTTATGGTGGCTGTCAGGCTGGGTGGAGGGACTCCATAGTAGGCCAGCTGACTCTATCGGCTTGGGGGCTATGTATGTGCTGGGGTATGTGGGGTTCCTTGTAGAAAATGACCTCGTCTAGTCTCTTCTAGTCCCAGCAGCTGAAACAGAAACCCACATGGGAGTGAGGCCAGCAGGCCCAGCCCCACATGGCCAGCAGCAGGAAGATTAAGGCCAGGCCTGTGGCCAGCACACTGGAGGTGTGGTTGTAGAACCTCAAAGGCTGAGGAGCCAGGGCAGTGCCTGATCTGGGCATGACCATGGCCATAGCAACCATCTGCTGACATGGAGTAATCAGAGATGGAGGCAGGTGGTATGTGTCATGTAGAAGGTCTGAGGAAAATGTGGTGCCCAGATCTTTTCAGGTTCTGGTAACCAAGGTCAACCTAGTTTAGGATTTTCTACCCAGAGACTCCAAACAGGAACAGCTGCCAGGACCACAGCAGGCGCATCAGGAATGGATAAGGACAGAGATGAAGGCCAGGTAGGAAGGCTCTCAGGTGGCCCAGGTGGGAGAAGCTCAGTGGCCTTGGGTCAGGGTGATCTCTGGCAGGGAGTAATGGGCAGATTTGAGATCTAGTTAACGTGATGACCACTACATGTAGTTAACTCCCCCTGGTCTCATCTATGTGTGGTTTTATATTGAATTAACCTAAAACTACAGGGAGAAAACAGGCTTAACGTACATAATCACAGGAACATTTGGTTTCTTCGGAAGCTCTCAGCCAAAGCATTATCCTCTGAATCGAAGGTTCTCGCTGAGCTTCCTAGTGTCAGAAAGTGTCTGAATTTGCCAGATGAGGCTGCCAAGCTCACTTTCCTAGAGTTTCTCACCATTGGGCCTTCATTCTCCCAAAAGTTGGCTTCATAGTCAAAGTGTGGTACATCTACCATGAATCTTTACCCCAGACTGACCACCTTGAAGGTAGGTATCTGAGCGCCAGAGTCCTAACTTGCAATAAGTCTTAGCATGCTGGTGAGTACCTGATCCTTGCCCACAAACAGGTATCTTGTTGTCCCCTAAACCCTAGACCCCTAGGGACAGAGGGCGGGGGTGAGTACAGTGGCTCAAGCCTATAATCCCAGCACTTTGGGAGGCCAAAGCAAGAGGATTGCTTGAAGCCAGGAGTTGAAGACCAGCCTAGGCAATGGAATAAGACCCTTGCACTACAAAAGAAAATTATCCTGGCATGGTGGTTACATGCCTGTAGTCTCAACTACTTGGGAGGCTGAAGCAGGAAGACTGTTGGAACCCAGGAGTTTGAGGTTGCAGTGAGCTATGATAATACTACCACACTGTAGCCTAGCAGTTCTCAACCTGTGGGTCACAGGAACTGTATCAAAGGGTTGTGGCATTAGGAAGGCTGAGAACCACTGCTCTAGCCTGGGCAGCAGAGCAAGACCCCATCCCCCCCCTCAAAGAAAAATGCAGGGACAGATAAACCATTTTGGCTCAGCTCCTGTCCTGGAACCACAGCCCAGCTTCTGACATGAAGAATGGGCGCATAGTCTTGGGGTGGCACCTTTGGCTCAAAGGGGAAGGGCGCCGGTCCCATATGCCGGAGGTGGCGGGTTCAAGCCCAGCTCTGGCCAAAAATCACAAAAAAAAAAAAGAATGGGCTGGTGCCTTGACCATCAGATGTGGCGACTGATCCCAGTCTACTTCAGTAACTGGTCTGGCCCTTCTCTTTCTTCCAGAGGATGGCTCTGGTACCTTTGAGATGGTGCTGGGGCCTGGCCAGCACACCTATACCTTGGCTCTCTTGGGGAACAACTTGAAGGAGACCTTCTACGTGGAAGCCACCGAGTTCCCATCTGCCAGCTTCTCGGGCCTCATCTCCTACTCAGCCTCGCTGGTGGAAGAGTCTCAAGACCTGGTATGTCCCCCAACTATACAGAGTCCTTGGACGAGGATGCTCTGGTGGAAGGAGCATGCCCCACACTTGGATAGAGGACAGGGGAACATGAGGCTTGGTAGGCAGAGCTAAGACTGGAGGAGAAAGGTGAAGAAGGCAGATGGGGCCCGGCAGAGTGCTGGCCTGAACATCTGGGGGCAATGGGTGAGGGGAGGGCATGGATGTGGAAAGCAGGTTACTGAGAGGACCTTGTCTCTCACTGCAGTCAATCCCAGAGACCCCAGTGTACAAAGACACGGTGGTGTTCCGGGTAGCGCCCTGCATCTTTATTCCCAGCACCCAGATGCCTCTGGAAGTATACTTGTGCAGGTAAGAGCCCCTCCAACTGCCTGTGCTGGGTAGCTTTTGTAACTGGCACCCTCCTGCAGCAGGGCACAGTGGGTAAAGATGACAAGGACATCTCACCAGGAAAGCAAAATCTTCCCATACGAGCAAGCCCCCCAGACCTGCTCCAAGTCCGCCATCTGACATGTGTTTGGTCCCTCGCTTTGGGAGTATTCAAACAGTGAACCAGGCGGTCTCCCCATCAGGGGGTCAGATAGACAGCATGGTGTTAGGCAGTGCCAAGTGCTCCAAAGCAGGACCAAGGATGGAGAAGCAAAGCTGACAGTATGTCCTGGTGCCTATAGAGTCAAAAAGAAACAGACAAGAGCTGGAGAAGAAGGCAGTCGGCTGGGGCCGAAGCCAGCAGGGTCTCATGAGCTCTGAGTATTGCAGGAAGGCCTCCAGGGCGCATGCACCCCAAATACAGTGTCTTAATGCTATTGTTCACCTGGAAACCTGCAGGCAGGAGGGTGGCGCTGCTCCCCTACTGTCACCTAAGGGCCCTGGTGCCTTCCAGTCTTGTTACGATGCTTTCCTCTGGGGCAGGCGGCATCTGTCTTTATGATGGAGGTTGGGCACATGCACTTCTGGGCCCAGATCCCAGGAGAGGTAAGAGCCAAAGTTGCCTGTCTGCTGCTGGGTCTCTAGAAGTCTCCTGAATCAGTTCTGACAAGCCAAAGGCCTGAAGAGCACAGGCCATACCAACTTCAGGGAGGCCGGGAATGGAGTCTGGCCATGTGGCTGTGTGCTCAGGGAGGAGGAAACAGGATCCTGGCAGGCACAACCGGTGGGAAACCATCAAGGGTTTTGTCTATAATATTACTCTATCACCTGAAAAATCAGGCATACAAATAAAAAAGGGGGAAACCAGTTCAGACTCAGCAATGGCTCAAGCCAGAGTGGGAGGAGCACAACAGTTAGATTCACGATTGTTTGGAGGCAGGACTCTCCCTGCCCCACCAACTCCATACCAGCCTCCTGTGTTACCACTGTTGCATGCCTCCCCTGTGATATCCCTGACATGGAGGCTGCCTTCTACAGTAGGGGGCAAAGGACAGTGCTGATGGGAGTGACCTAGCACAGAAGGGAAGAGGCAGCTTCAGGAACCCCATCGGCAGGTATATAGGTACAAGGATAGCTTGCAGCTAGCCCGGGAAAGAACAATCAACAAGACAGGTGTCAGTCAGATGGCCAGTAAGACCATGGCTACTACTTTCTCTAGACCTCCATCCTTCTTTCCAACTTCTCTCGGTAACTTGAACTCCAGGGACTCCAGGGAAGAATAAATGTAAAACTAGGCCTTCTTGGGTTTGCCCAAGAAGGACAAGAGTATACTATGACGATACGCCACAGGAGGAAAGAAGTGAAGGGTAGAGGGCCTGCTGAGGCCAAACCTCCAGCCTAGGGGTCAGAGGGGCTGTGGGAAAGATGATCAGGGGACTGGATGTCTGATCAAGATTGTGGAGATGGTTTGGTATAGTGGTTCACACTTGTAATCCCAGCACTCTGGGAGGCTGAGGCAGGTGGATTGCCTAAACTCAGGAGTTCGAGACCAGCCTCAGCTAGAGTGAGACCCTGTCTCTAAAAATAGCTGGGCATTGTGGGCAACTGTAGTCTCAGCTACTCGGGAGGCTGAGGCAAAAGAATTGTCTGAGCCCAATGGTTTGAGGTTGCTGGGAGCAATGACACCAAGGGTGACACTCTACCAAAGGTGACAAAGAAACTGTCTCAAAAAAAAAAAAAACAATGGGGAGATAGGGCGGCCCCTGTGGCTCAAAGGGGTAGGGCGCCGACCACATATGCCAGAGGTGGCGGGTTCAAACCCAGCCCCGGCCAAAAAAGAAAAAGAAAAAAAATGGGGAGATGGTGAGTCCGAGACATGTTAATACCCAGTAGAAAACAAGATCTCCCCAAATCAGGGATGTAAAGAGGTCATGCAAAACTCATCATGTAGGTGAGTTTACTAAGGGCGGCAGCAGTGACAGGAAACTGGATGGGTATGATAGACCAGCAGGGTAACTGAGCCTCCTGGTGGGCAGCACGTTCTATAGCTGCGGACACATGCTACAAAGGAGCCAGGATGTTAGGATGATGTCCTGGACCCGGCCACAAGTGGTAAAGACCTACCTTTCCTCCAGCCCCAGCGAGGTACACACAGGTCCCTGAGGGAGGGCCACTGAAGAGTGAGGTCCTAGAGATCTCAGAGGGACGTGTGGTTTCAGGATGAGAAGGTCACGTCTCAGGGAAGGTCTAATAGGATTTTACTGACAGATATACTTACCAGATATCGTTTTTGTATCTGAAAACAGGTTGCTGTCCCACAAGAAGGCAGCCACTTGTTTTTCAAAGAAACCTGAGTCACCCTAAGGGGTGGTATTCAGGTATGGCCTGATACAGCTTAGCTATAGACAACCTGCAAATCTGGGCTATACACCCTTTTCCTCAGTAAACATCCTTAGCCTGTGACCTTGTCAGGATGGCTGGCTCCCCTTAGCTTGTCTGCATAGACCCAAGAAATAGATTCTTTTGGCCAGTAGCATAGGATACTACGAACAATACAGGTAGTTATGCTGCTGCTGACGGAATAGCAATGTGAGCTTCAGGGCTAGATCTGAACTAAAATGCCAATTTTGACACTTTCCCAATGGTATGACGGTGTGTGTGTTGAGACAGAGGCTCCCTATGGTAGAGTCACAGCTCATAGCAACCTCAAACTCTTGGGCTTAAGCGATTCTCTTGCCTCAGCCTCCCAAGTAGCTGGGACTACAGGCCCCTGCCACAATGCCCAGCTACTTTTTGGCTGCAATTTTCATTGTCGTTTAGCAGGCCTGGGCTGGGTTTGAACCCGCCATCCTTGGTGCACGTGGCTGGTGCCATAACCACTGTGCTATGAGCGCTGAGCCATTATGACCTGATTGACATTCAACTCTTGAGTATCTGTTTATAAAACAGGTGGTCTTAACATCAGCCTCCAATGTCCCTTCATCTCTAAGGAAGGGATGTCCATTGTGATCCATCAGCCCAAGTTCTCAGGGTTGAAGACCCACCCTGTGACACACATAGGATATGATAACCCTTGTTGGCCATCTCAAGAGGGAACCCAGTTTCTTGGCTTGGGGTGTGTGTGTAGTAAATGAAAATCCATTGAAAGAAGAATCAGCCTATGGCTGTGGATGGGCTTGGGGGGAGTTCCCACGTTACCTGGGGCTGGGGTAGAATGGACCATGTGGAATGTGACTAATAGAACAGGCCAAGGCCACCAGGGCAGGAGCTGACATGGCACGTTGGCCCTGGCTGTGTCACGGGCTAAGCTGAGTGACACTGGACAGGCGAGGCAGGCTCAGGGGGACCGCTGGGGGGCAGCTGCCCTGTCTACCTCACAGGCAGAGGTGGGATTTCTCCTGGTCGGAGGAGGCGCTCTCCTTCCCAGAGCAGGGAGATCATGACCAGTGCTGGGAACCTTGAGGGCCTTCCCGGAACTGGCTTCTCTCCCTCGGCAGAGAGCTGCAGCTCCAGGGTTTTGTGGACACAGTGATGGAGCTGAGTGAGAGGAGTAATTTCCAGATGGCATCTGTCTACGAGGACCCCAACCGCCTGGGCAAGTGGCTCCAGGTAACACCTGGGTAAAACCCACTGTGGGATGGGGGAGAAGGAAGGCACGTGCCTTCCTTCCAGAAGGTGGGCTTCTGGCTAACCTTCCTGGCAAACTTAAGCCTTAGTGGAGGTATCTATGTTCTTAGGACTCTTTTGGGGATGACTTGCCCAAGTCATGGCCACTGAGGGATAGAGCTTGAGGTCCAACCTTCTTCCCATTCCAGAATGCACACGTGTTCAAGACCATAGGACTCCTAACCCCCAGGAACCCAGAAGGGTCAGGGCTGGGCCACTACTCCAGAGTCCCACCTGACTCTGGCATGGCACTGAGTTTAGAGCCCAAGTTGGCTTTTGGTTCTGGTGCTCCATCCCACTCCCCAAATATGCCAGTGCTTACCATGTGCTGGGAGCACCCACCATCCTGAGCACCAGAGATGACAGAATAGTACAGGGGCAGCCCTGCTTCCTCAACGATAGAGCTAAGTGCATGAGAGGAAGCAAGCAAAATAGTGCCATGAGTTCCCAGACCAAACTAGGCAGTTTGAATAGTGAGAAACGTCTTCACATGGAACTTAAGGAAACAAGGAGCTGGCCACGTGGAAGCCAAGGAGGGGGGATTAGAAGTAGGACTTCCCCCACCCCCGTCTTGGGCACAGACAGCTGATGTGAAGATCAGCATGGGGTTGTTCTCGGAGGACTTGAACAGAAGGGCTGGTGGTCCCAGTGAACAAAGGTCAGAGGTGGGCGATGGCTACGCTACGTCTTGGGAAGCCATAAGGTGAAGAATAGAAACTAACGCAGGGCAGGGCAGGATGGTGAGAAAGCACACCTTGTTCTGAAGGGAACGAGAGCTCATGATTCAGGGTTTTCAAAAGACTTCTCTGGGCAAGATGTAGGAATCCGATCTTAGGATGAGGTAAGTGTAGAACAGAGACACTGGAAGGCAGCGTGCAGTAGAGGGAAGCCATCGTGGTGGCTTCCTGGGTGGTACCAGAGGTGAGTTGACTCACAATGCATTTAAGACGAGGCCAATGAGACTTGTTAAAGGATGGGGAGGAAAAGGGAGAATCTGAATGACTCAAGTCCTAACCCTGAAGAGTAGGAGGCAGGGGTCAGAATTCCTTTAAGAGGTGACATCTGAGTTGGGTTGAAGAGTGAAGAGTTGTATCCTCTCTAGAGCTGACCTAGGTCCAGGGAACTGTGGCTACCAAGCCAGACACAGGCAGGAGGACAGTGGTGGGGGGAGGGAAGCAACTTCTCAATTTGTGTTCTGTCTCCTCCAGAATGAAATGGCCTTCTGCTATACCCAGGCTCCCCACAAGACCATGTCCTTGGTCCTTGACACCCCTCGGACCACTGATCTTGAAGATTTCCCCATGAAATACTCGCTGGTATGGAGCTTGGTTTGGCTGATCTCAACCTGGTCCCATTGCTCAGGGATGGGACCTGTCTGGACATGACAGGACTCCAAAAAAGAGGGTCCAGATGGCCTTGGAGGGGAAGGGATATGGATGTCTACCTGAGATTCTGGATTAGGGATAAGACTGGGGCTCAAGATCATTCCCTTCAACACCCCCACCCTGGCTGACTCTCCTTCCAGAGCCCTGGTGTTGGCTACGTGATCCCGTACTATCCCCAGGACCACAGAGTGGCCAGCATGGATTCCATTGGGAACCTGACAGTGTCCCCGCCTGTCAAGGTCCAAGGGAAAGAATACCCCCTAGGCAGGGTCCTCATCGGTGGCAGCTTTTACTCCAGGTGAGCCAAGAGACCGGATGGTGGCCAGATGTCTGAAATCAAAGGGACGCTGGTAACTTAACCTGGTTCTACCTGTTCTCATCACTTCAGCAGGCCATGTGCTCTGGGCCACTTGTTACACTGTGATGAGGATACTTGGTTCATGTAGGAGATGAAGCAGTTTGCTTTTTCTACCTTTATTCTTTGATTCTTGGCCTTAAATTGAAATAATTGAGATTGAGCTGCCTGTTGGCCCAACAGGATGTTATTTCCACCAAATGTGTGGTTGGACTTCATGGTTGTAGATCTGAACAAGACGGCATCCAGGGTTCAGTCTACCTAGAGTTGCTCGGCTCTGTCCTGAGTGAGTTCAGAGGGAGGGATTCTACCTCCATGGACTGGCCAATTCATCCAGCCATCAGAGGGGGGCCAGTTACCTGGAAGGAGCCTGACGCTTGCCAAGCGGCAGGTGCCCAACCTGGGCCACACCAGCTTAAGGGCTGTTCTCCATCTTCTTCCAGCGAGGAGGGCCGGGCCATGAGTAACACCCTCCGAGACTTCCTCTGTGCCCAGCAGGTGCAGGCTCCAGTGGAGCTCTACTCAGACTGGCTAATGAGTGGCCACATGGATGAGTTCATGTGCTTTGTCCCCACAGACAACAAGAGTGAAGGCAGAAAGGTTTGTGGTGGGGGCTGGAGAAGGCACACCTGACCACATCCCCTACCCCATCTATTGGGGACCCTTGGCAGCTCCTTGGGAAGAAGCTGGCCTGTGACCCCAGCTCTCTTCCCAGGGCTTCCAGCTGCTCCTGGCCAGCCCCAGGGCCTGCTATAAACTCTTCCAAGAGAAGCAGAGGCAGGGCTATGGCAATGCGCTGCTGTTTAACGAGGTCAGAGAGGATCAGCTCCATTCTAATGGTAAGGGAGTCCCTGATTAGGACAGGACTGGGTCCCTACTTCCCCAGGGGCCCTTTCCAGACAGTGTTTTCTACTATCACTCTTGGTAGGAAGGATCTCAGGGAGATAACTGTGTGTGGTAGTCCAATGGTTTTTGTATTTTCTATTTCTGGGCTATTCTGGGCACTAGGACAACCCAGGCAGACCAGATGCTCTGGGACAGCTGAGAGGCGGCTAGAACCTATCTGTAAGAGACCAATTCAGCCGGTGCGTGGCCTCAGGTGGGGGTGTAACTAATGCCAACAATGTCATTGTCGGGCCTTAGTCAGGGGGTGTTGGGTCAGATACCGGGCACCCCTAAGGAGACACAGGCAGACCAGCAGAGGTGGTGTGGCTGCAGCCATAGCCCTTTTGACCTAAATGCCATGATAACACAAAGGGACTTTCCTCAGACAGTCCGGGGTGTTAGGAAGTTCTCAATGCCCAAAGCGTGGTCTAAGAGCCAACAGCCCCCATGCCAACTGGGGGCTTTCCATCCTCTTCAGACCCGTAGGGTGGGGCCCAGGAGCCTCCTAGTCCCAGAAGCACTGTGTGGAAGGTGACATTTATGAGCACGAACCACATGCTAAAGAGGGTCACCTCCCAGCTGATGGCTAAACTGGGCATCCTTGTCCCACAGATCAGGCAACCGAAGAACAAAGTTAGTGTGACCTGGTCAGGGTCACAGGCTATACAGACCACGTACTGTGCTGAGAAGTTGAACAGGGGCCAAAGTCACCACACCAATGTGCTCTAGGCACCTCTCAGTCTAGCATAGTCCACTGCCCCCACCACATACACCAAGGAGAGTGGCAGGTGGTAATAAGAGTCCTACCTGGGTTTTCTTTTTTTTCTTTTTTTTTTTTTTTCCTACCTGGGTTTTCTAGTCTAGGCCCTGGTCAGTCCCCAGATGTTGTACTGAGCAGGGGAGAGGGAGGTGTTTCTGGAGTGAGGCTACTCAGCAGTCACTGGCCTAAGAATATACCCAGTTGACCGTGCCAGGGCTGGGTCTGCCTGATGTCTGGACGGCATCACCTGCTCCCTCCCCTGAAGCCTGCCCACCCTCTTTTCTTCCCATAGGAAGAGAATTCAAGACTATCGATCAATTTCTTGCTGATGAAAATTTGAGAAAGCAGAATGAATACGTGGAGGTAGGGCTGAGGCTGCACGAGGCCCGTGGAAGGGTCCTTACTGTTTCTAGTTAAGGTTGGGGCCAGGGGCAGCTGCCCTCTGCTCTGGGTCCTGCCACAGGCCCAGATGAAGGGCTAAGGGCCAGCTGTATTCCAGCTTAGGGAAACAGAGGAACAAGTCTCTGAAGCCAAAAACACAGCAAGATACGCCTTGTGCTTGGAAGAGACCAAAAAGAATGTAACAGGGCTGAGGGCCGGGATCTAGACCCCAGATGGACTAGGGGCTGGCATGAGGGGATAGCTGGCAGACATTCCAGAGGCTCGGCAGTTTCAGATACCCTTAGAATGAGTTCCTGTCGTGACACCTGCCTGGTGCTCTCCCCAAGTAGCAAAGGCCCTGACAACCTAGACGACTTCCTAACTTAGCACCAACTGTGGCCTGAGCATGGCACGAGATGCTTTACTAAAATCCTGGAGGTAGATGGAGAACATGAAGCCTGGCTCATACATGAGGGTCATGAGGCTCGGAGTACAGCCATTAGCTCAGCCCATCGCTTGGAACTGAGTCTGGACCCAAGTGTGACTCCTAAGTTCATGCTTTGCCTACTGCTCATGCTATTCAACTGTCCAGTGTCTATTCCATGTGGGACAGTGACAGTCAGCAGCCTCCTTGAAGAGGACTGTTCCCATTCCTGAGAAGCTGAGGAACAGACTCAGCCCAGGGCCTTCCTAGTGCAGCTGGGATGAAGTGGCCCATGACAGCAGCCGGGATGGTGTTCAGGGTCCCTGGGCCTTTGGCGACCTCGTAGGGTGTGAATCATTGGCTGTGAGAAGCAGAGTCCCCAGAATTGAGGTCATCTGACTGTAGAAGGGGAAACTAAAGCCCAGAGAAGGGCGATTCCTTGCTCAGGGTTGCATGGTCAGAGCAAAACTGCTTTGCTCACTGGGTCCTTATCACTCCCAGCCAAGAGTGTTCTGTGCCACACTGTACCAGCACCCTGACCCTAGCAAGAATGGGGAAGGACATTGGCTGGACACAGAGCCAAGACAGCCTCTGAGCCCATGGGGATGGACAGGTGTAGTGAGCATGAGTCTGGTGCCATCAAGATGTTGGACTCAGCTGGTTGGGGCAGGGAAATGGCCTTGCTCAGGACTAGGGGCCACCCCAACACAGACTAGCTGTGGGATGGCAGTCTCAAGACCAGGCCTCTCCCTGGTGGCCCTGCTTCCTCCTGTGAAGCTGCCTCTGATGTCAGGAGGCTGGCCTGGCCTGTGTGGCTCCAGGCCCATAGGGGGAGTGGAGAGATGGTGGCTACTTCAGGTCAAGCCCATCAGTGTTGGGGGAAGTGGGCCTCTCTGTTGCTGATGAGTCACTTCTCCCTTGGCCTCTTCCCGCCCCTCAGAAGTGTATTCAACTGAACCGTGACATCCTGAAGACGGAGCTGGGCCTGGTGGAAAAGGACATCATCGACATACCCCAGCTTTTCTGCCTGGCACAGCTGACCAACGTCCCCCCTGAGCAGCAGACCCAGAAGCCCTTTGCGAAGCCGTACTTCCCTGACCTGGTGAGGGGTGTGGGCTGGGCTTCCTTGGGGGGGGGGGGGGGGAGTCTGTTCTGCCAACACTGGCTGGCCTATTCTCATTCATGATACTGGACTGCAGAAGTGGGGGAGCAGCAGACAGGCCCTTTTCTCCCCCCTCAGCTGGAAGACTCCACAAGGAAGGAGGTATACTGTCCCTAAAGGCTGCGAGGCTCACCAAGCAGTGATCGTGGACCAGGACTTGGTCCACATGCTTCAGGGGGCCTCGGGAAGCGAAGCCCCATTTAGAAGGGCCAGATGAGCTCCACTTACCACTGATGGCAGTGAGACCTGGGCAAGTTCCCGTAAGGGCAGGGTCTTGTATCCACTTTCCCCAGGGTCCAGAGCAGCAGCGTCCAAGTACGTAGGTGCTTGAGTGTGTGAAGTTAACATTTTATTCCTGCTCAACTGGAGTTGGACAGTGGGGGGGGTGTGAGTACAAGGAGTCCTGGTTGTGCCAAGCCCACAGTTCATGTCTGAACTCTCATGTGACAACCGTGAACTGTCATGTGGGTGCTTACACCGAATGCTGCATCACAGGGCCTCAGTTCTTTAAACCCTTACTGGTCGCCTCTCTTGAGCCCTACGGACACAGGCCTTGAACTTACCAGTGGAACACGGGCATCTTCCAGCTTTATCAGATCAGTGTGAGAAGTTTCCCTAAGAGTTAGAGATAGCTAGAAGTCAGCCGGCAAAGCTGGGTATGGAGAGTACCCCCGTGGAGGTAGTAGGAACGTGGCACATCCATGAGAGGCCAGTCACAGTGGCTCACACCTTAGCACTCTAGGAGGCTGAGGCAGGATGGTCACTTGAGCTCAGGAGTTTGAGGTTGCTGTAAGCTAGGCTGATACCATGTTACTCTAGCCCAGGGCAACAGAGTGAGATCCTGGCCTTATAGTCTTTATTCTCTCTCAAAAGGAAAAAAAAAAAAATACAGTGGAAGAAACTGAGGCAGCTAACAGAGCCAGCCCTTGACCAGGCAGGATGAGTTTTGCTGTTAGGAACCATGTTGGAGGGTCGAGTGCAGTGGCTCACACCTGTAAACCTATCCCTCTGGGAGGCTGAGGCCTGTGGATTGCCTGAGCTCAGGAGTTCGAGGTCAGCCTGAGCCAAGAGAGAGACCCCGGTCTCTCAAAGTAGCTGGACATTGGAGCTAGTGTCTGTAGTCCTACCTACTTGGGAAGCTGAGGCAAGACGATTGCTTGAACCCAAGAGCTTGAGGTTGCTGTGAGCTATAAGACTGTGTCTTTAAAAAAACAAACAAACCACACAAAAATCAGAACCACAGTGGGTGTGGTGAGGCAGAAATGAGCTGCAGCTCACTGGTCAGTATCTGTGAAGATAGTGCCAAGTGCTTGCTGTCCCTGGTCTGGCCCAGCCCCATAGAGGCGATTGGGTCATACCTACATTTAACCCTATAGTGCCCCTTGGGGAAAAGGGAGCTTTCTCTGATGGCTGATGCCCATCCAGGCCTCACTCATAATAACCATCTCCCTGACAGCTGCAGATGATCGTGCTAGGCAAGAACTTGGGGATCCCCAAGCCTTTTGGGCCCCAAATCAAGGGTACCTGCTGCCTGGAAGAACAGGTCCGTCACTTGCTGGAGCCCCTGGGCTTCAACTGCACGTTCATTGATGACTTTGACTGTTACCTGACCGACATCGGAGACTTGTGTGCCTGTGCCAATATCCGCCGGGTGCCCTTTGCCTTCAAGTGGTGGAAGATGGTGCCGTAGCCCCAGGCCCTGGGCTGCCTGCTCTGTGTAGGCATGAACAGCCACTGTCACCATGCAACAGCACAACTCCTGAACAGGTTGCAGCCAAAGCAATACAGCCCCTCCTCTGCCCTGTCTACCCCTGTCCCCTGGACCCAGTAGTGTGACAGATGTCACCAGCTTGAATCCCTGCAGGAAGGAAAGATGGAAAACTGTCTTCAGCCAGGAAGTGTTCACTGAATGGTCAATAAAGCTCAAGCTGTTCTGAATGCACTTTCATGGTGGCCTTGTTTGGGGAAGGGGGGGTGAAAAGGACAAAACTGCGGAGACACCTGTGATCATGCTGTCCCCCTTGTGTGGGATGAGGCAGTTGACTGGGTTAGATAGTGTTGCTATCCCATTCCTACCCTTGGCAGCCTGGATCTTTGCTCTACAGCAGTTTTTTAATTTTTTTAACCTCATAGTACACTTGAACCTATAGTTAAATTTCAGTCGCACTTAAATTGTTGATCAAAAGTAAAAACTACACTTTGAACTTTTTGAAAATCTTTAAAAATGTTCACAGCATATTTATGATCATCTAGCAGCACGTGGGTTGAAAAATCACTGCTGCAGGGTTCAATGTGACAGGCTCCAGGCTGTGAGAAGGGAAAGGGTAGCACTGTGCCCAAGGGCATCTGTCCTCAGTGGGTGGAAGCTGTTTGCCTTGGGGTCTGTAGGGTATGGTCTGAAGGACAAAGGACGGCAGGGGCAGGCCTGGGCTGCTTTAAAGCTGAAATGCCTGCTCCAGGACCCAAGGCAGCCTTTTTCCACTTGCCTGTCCACTCTGTGACAACGGCACAGGTGCAATTAAAGCAAGCTGAGGCCTGGGGCGGTGGTCACACCTGTAATCCTAGCACTCTGCAAAGCTGAGAGAGGACTGCTTCAGCTCAGGAGTTGGAGATCAGCCTGAGCAAGAGCCGACCTCATCTCTACTAAAAATAGAAACATTAGCCAGGTGTGGTGGTGGGTGCCTTATAGTCCCAGTAAATGTATTTTCTCTTATGTGCAAAAAGATGCTGCCAAATTCCATGTGTAGGAAGTATTGTCCTGTGACAAAATAGCTGAACTAAGTCTATCTTCTCAATAAAAACAAGTTACAACTCATCCTACCATAAAAGCCAGTTATGTGGTAGCCAAAAAAAAAGGTTAAAAGCACTTACTGAAGGTAAATTTGTTAAGCAATGTACAGAAAGCACGGCAGATGTAATTTGTCCCCAGCCCACAGGGCCCAAGGCTGCTGCTGTTCTCCAGGGTAGCGTGTTCAGCTGGCTATCCCCACATCTCTGAGGGCAGCCCCTTCCCACAGTGGCCGTGGGCTGCAGGGGTTCTGGTCTGGCCAGGGACAGGCTCCTAGAGGGGAGATGGAAGTCTGGTGTTGGGGCCTTTTAGCAGAGCAGTTCTGACCTGCTATGGTCTGGTCTGTCCATCTCATGTTCCCCTGTCACAGGCTCCTACCCCTCAAGACTATTGTTATGTGTTACAGGAGATGCAAGTGGGCATCACGTAACAGCCAGAACGTGTCAACCAATTTTTCCATGGATGCTGCCCCAGAAGGGGTGGCCACTTCCCTTGCAGACTGGAGGTGCAGAGGGGTGTCCTCCAGGGCAGAATCGATGTGCCTGGGAAGCACTAGGCAACCAAGCCATGTGAAAGGGAATCCCATGTTTTACCCATAGGCCTGCAAAACTGCCACTGCATGCTGCTTCTGCCAGTAATGGACTGCAGGACAGGCTCCCCCTTCTCTCTAGAAGGGAGGCAATGCCTGCTGGCAGGGGCTGGTCTGACCACTACGGCTACCCAACATAAAGCAGCCAGCACCCAGAGGCGCCAGTGACTGGCGCTGGTCTCTCTGCAGCTGCAGAGCCAGTGGCCTGTGCAGATAATCCAGTCTAGAACTAGGCCAGGGCGGCCAAAAGCAGCAACCTAGAAGTGAAGGCCCTCCTGCCCAAGCCCGCCCCAGCATCTGCACAGGACTGGCCCTTGGTGCCCCCTGGTGGGCGTCCAGCCACACTGCCCACAGTGGTGAGTGCATGCGTGGTCAGCATCCACAGAAGGCTCCCTTCTCAGTCCAGGGTGTGAGCATACTCTTCAGGGTACAGTCCGTGCCAGCCCCTATTCTGGATGTTTCCCTGACTGATCTCGTTCTCACCTTTTTCAAAGCCCCAGTAAGACTAGGAAAAACTTATTTCTGAATCGGACTGAAGCGTTGATACCCACACCCCACACACACTTCAAGGGGCAGAGCTGGGGGCTCCACTCACCTCGACCCCTGTGTGATTTAAGCTTAGAGCTCCCCTGGGACCACCTTTCTCCTGCCACCCTTTTCTGTGACTGCCAGGTTTGGGGGGGATGGGGGGGCTGCATAGAAATCCCTGAGAAGACAGAGATGTGTTCTAACTGAAAAAGAAACAAAGGCCAAGACAGTAAACAATGATGCCATTTATTTAAAATGTTTACTCCAAGAAATATATATATATATAAAAAAAAAAAAAGACAATTACAGCACTAAACCAGGCACCTTCGACCAAATCACAACCTGCTCTTTAGCTCCTCCGCACCCTTTGCCTCATCTTTGAAATTCTTCCTGAGCTGGAAGACTGGCCAGACACCCGCAGGGCCAGAGCCAAGCACATCCCCAGCCAAGCCAGGCTGCAGTCACCTTTCTGCAGGAGTGCAGGACCCCCTTCCCCCTTGTTTGAAAGGATCTTCCCCATTAGGAAGTTCGTTTAAATTCTAAGCCAAAAGGAAGTGAAGGGAGGTACATGGGGCCAGGTGACAGGGAAGTCTTCACTTGGAAGGTGCCTTTCCTGCTCCTGTCCCTAGCAAGGGTTCCAGAAGAGGCTGAGGCTGATTCATGGGAGGCCTTAGGCCCAGCTACGCACAAGGAGGCTTCTGCAAAGGCCAGGACCCAGGGTGCTGCTTCCTTGACCCTCTTGGTAACACAGACCACAGCTGCCTGAACTGTGTGCCAGTAAAGGCCTATCCAGGGAAACGGATTAGGTTGTCACATGAAAGCTTTGAGTTAGAGATGGTGATTCTGGGTTGATTTGGACAAATCAAATTAGTTTAGCAGAAGCTCTGAAGTTGCAGAAGCTTCTCCCCTGGACTACTGATTGGACATAGGACAAAGAGATGAGCATGATGGTATCAGACTAACTCTTAGAAAGATGCAGGCCAGTCTCCTTCTGCAGAGTCTTGGAACTGGCCAGGACAGATACTGCTATGAGCCCTGCTAGGGCAGAAGTGACCATAATAAGGAGTGACGGGGGCGGAAGACAGGGAAAAAGCAACGACGACTAGATCATTTTTGGCATTTTAACATCAAGACAGTGACAAATGGTGACAATAGCAAAAGCAAAGCAAACTGAAGAGACCAATATGGAACTTTCCCGTCCACCCCAGTCTCACACTGAAGTCTTACCCCCACCTCCCCCGTAAGCACCACTGTACTAAAAATCTATTTTAAAGCACCCAAACCAGTCCAGACCCTCTGGAATCCAAGAGCCCCAGCCAGAGCTGTCACCTCTCTTGGGTCCAAGTGAGCGGAGGGTTCCGGGAAAGGCACCTCATAACTCACGCAGCGCAGCGCACATTGGTGGCGAGCTTGGGCAGAGGGCACTTGACGGGAGGCGGGTGGCAGTCACAGCATCGGCGCTGACACGCAGGAAGGGGGACTTCTTCAGTAATCCCAAGTATTTGGTACCAGAGCCAAGCAAATGCGACCAGAGAGCTGGGTTAGCAGAGGGCACCCCAAGTCTCAGAAACAGGACAGCCCATTGTGAGCGGGATCCCGGCGGGGGTGGGGTGGGCTGGGGAGGGGAGAAAGAAAAGACCGAAGCACAAAGGTGATAAAGGCTGGTATGACAAAGAGCTGATCCTTCCTCGAGAGGACTGGAGAAAGCACTTTTGACTGCTGGCTGATAAATCTCTAATTGGCGAGTGCTAGTGACAAGGCCCGCTCGGCAGGGAGCCACAAAGGTGGACCTTGCAGAACCTACAAATGTTCCTCATCTCTGCCCTGCCCCCAAGCCCCCATGGTTCCACAATCACCTGATTTTCATTTGGGTTTCCTTTACAGCTGAAGTAGATAAAAATGGCTAAACACAGACCCCAAACCCCCTCCTGGGGAGGGTGGCGGGGTGAAATGGCAGATTCTATTTATGGTGCAGCCAGAAGGCCATGGGGAGAAACAGAACAAGGCAGGCCTCGGCCAGTCTGCAAGAACAAGCAGGAAAGGCGTGACCAGGG
Source organism: Loris lydekkerianus (assembly GCA_963574355.1). Taxonomy (NCBI): domain Eukaryota; kingdom Metazoa; phylum Chordata; class Mammalia; order Primates; family Lorisidae; genus Loris; species Loris lydekkerianus. The sequence goes on from CAUYPK010074359.1 coordinate 30,394, forward strand.
TGCTCCAAGACACAAGTGCGGATTTGCCTGGATACTGCTGGTTCCCGTACAGGACATCTTTTCTGAGTAAATGGTGATTCCTCTTCCACGCAGCACCCACTCAAGGCTAATCATGACTGGAAAGGGTGTTTTGGGAAGTATACTTAGAAGAAAAAAGAAAAAGCAACTTAAAAAAAAAAAACCTAGGTTGCTCAAAGTTTCTGCCTTTTTTGTAGGAATGGTAGGTCAACCGTGAGCAAATATTTTAATTAAACATGAAGGAGGAAAAAAAAAACATACTTTGGAAAGCATACAGAAAAAGGTAGTTAATGTTGGGTCACTTATACAACGGAACCTCAGGGAGTCTAACAAAAATGCACCTTCGGTCAACT
>CAUYPK010074362.1:0-54851 GCA_963574355.1 Loris lydekkerianus
GGTCAGGAACCCTCCCAAGTCTTGTCCTTAGATCTCTATCCCTAATCAAAACTGTACTAGGCGGTGCATCTTACAAGGGTACATGTGAAACTTAGTAAATGTAGAATATAAATGTCTTAATACAATAACTAAGAAAATGCCGTGAAGGCTATGTTAACCAGTGTGATGAAAATATTTCAAATTGTATATAAACCAGCACATTGTACCCCATGACTGCATTAATGTACACAGCTACGATTTAATAAAGGAAAAAAATAGGAAACATAAGGACCGAAGGAACAAACTTGAAAGTAAAAGACTGTAAGTTTCACTTTAAACCATTAAATTTGAGAAAGGCAAGTGTCATTCTATAAATCATAGTGCAGTGCATGAACAATTTTTTTTTAATTTTTCTAATTATCTTATTAAAGATGCATACATTTTCCACTAAAATCTTAAATGTACTTAACTGTACTTAAAAATGATTTATCCGCATTTTAAATCTATTTCTATATTTGTGTAGTTTTTATCAATTTACTATTACTGAAATGATAACTTTCCAGATGTTTTTTAAAGTGGCAGACTTAGGGTCACTGGGAATAAATAAACTTAACTTTTAATTAATCAGCACACACACACACAAAAAAAACAAATAAAAATTTTATGGCGAGTAAGAATGGCAGTAGCCACAGCAGCTATACCCATGCTGGGGACTGAAGACCAGGAGGTTTCCGTCATGTGAACACAATCAGCGCTGTCCCAGAGCTTCAAAGTCACTTGGAGAGAATGTGATTACCTCTGAATTGACTATGTTTCTGTGGCCAGGAGGAATAAGGTTCATAAGAGGAATTATCCATTTATAGAAAAATAAAGTTATATTTTTGTGAATGTGCCTGGGGCGGTGATACCCACCATCCCTCCCTTGATACATCTCTTGGTCGACTCTCCTGCTCCCAACCTCTTTCCACTTCTGGCCTCTCTCGTTTACTGAGATAAGCTAAAGCCATCTCTTTTGCTTGTTTGCCCTGTCACCGTTCTTTCCTGCCCTTGCCGTGTGCAGAGTGGCCAGTAGGTGCTGCGAACCCTACTTTTGAAGCTCATCTCTTTTCAGATCTCACCGCCAGTGTCCCAGGCTTAGATCCCTAGAGTAACATAATGTTTCATGAAAAGATTGTGTTTATATAAAATTCTATGTCTTCTGAACAGAAAAGGATACCTTTTTCTCTTTTCTTTCTTTTTTCTTTTTCTTTGAGACAGAGTCTCACAATGTTGCCCTGGGTAGAGTGCTGTAGTGTCACAGCTCACGGCACCCTCAAAGTCTTGGGCTTAAGCGATGCTCTTGCCTCAGCCTCCCTAGTAGCTGGGACTACAGGCACCTGCCACAAAGCCCGGCTATTTTTGTTGTTGATGTTGTGGTTGTTTTTTGTGGTTTGGCAGGCCCGGGCCAGGTTCGAACCTGCCAGCCCTGGTGGATGTGGCTGGTGCCCTAACCACTGAGCTACAGGTGCTGAGCCACCACATAAAATTTTAACGAACATACAAAATGTACCTTAGATCCCAAAGAATGATTTAATAAATCCCCAAAGCAATAGGCTGCATCAAGTTCTCTGGTTCCACAAAATCATGGTTGACATTTACATAGCACTTACAATAGGGTGAGGTACTGTTGATAAACTTTATTTGTTTATTTTTGGAGACAGAGTCTCATTTTGTAGAGTGCTCTGGCCTCAGCTCACAGCAACCTCAAACTCTTGGGCTCAAGTGATTCTCTCATCTCAGCCTCCCAAGTAGCTGGGACTACAGGCGCCCGCCACAACGCTCGGCTATGTTCTTTAGAGACGAGGTCTTGCTCTGGCTCGGGCTGGTCTTGGACCTGTGAGCTCAGGCAATCCACCTGCCTCTGCCTCCCAGAGTGCTAGGATGACAGGTGTGAGCCCCTGCACCCAGCCCTAAAATCTTTCTAGATACTAACTCATCTAATCCTCACCATTCCACAATTGAGATATTCTTGTTACCTCATTTTATAGGTGAGGAAACTGAGAAAGAAAAGTAAATAACTTGCTCAAGGTCAAAGAGTTCACAAGCCTTGAGTCTGGGCTGTCGTCCTCTAGGTGAAAATTATGATTTGGCTGTGGATGCAAATGAAGGAAGTAAATGTAAAAACGCACCCACGGAAACAGTATAAACATTCGTGAAATTTATATTTATTTTAATCCGACCATCTGAACATAAAAATATTATGAATTTCCTTTCACCCATTATATTAATTGTTCTTAGGTAGACGAGACAGTTTAAGACATTTTTAGTTTTTTTTTCCCTGAAATGTGAAGAAGATGGAGCAAGACTTCTCACCACTTCCTTTTTCTCTTCATTTTCATGTTTTTCACCCTGCAGCAGATGCTCCAGTCAGCACAGTATCGAATCGCATATTCATTATCATTGCACTTCATTCTGCAACTGTACTGTTCGGAACGACATCCAGTGTTAGAGAATGAGCTGGCTTTGAAAGGAGAGACAAATTATATTATACATGTTATTTATTTTCTTATTTTTTAATGTCTTTTTTTTTTTTTTTTGAGTCTGAGTCTCACCATGTCACCCTCAGTAGAGTGCTGTGGCGTCACAGCTCACAGCAACCTCCAACTCCTGGGCTCAAGCAATTGTCTTGTCTCAGCTTCCCAAGTAGCTGAAACTACAGGCACCCGCCACAGCATCTGGCTATTTTTAGGTTGTAGTTGTCATTGTTGTTTGGCAGGCCTGGGCTGGATTCGAACTCACCAGCTCTGGTGTATGTGGCTGGTGCCCTAGCTGTTGAGCTATAGGTGCCGAGCTGTTATTTTTTAATGTCTTAAAGGGTTTATAATGAATTATAAACAACAACAATAAAGAACTTTTCCCAGCAAAAACAACAAAAACAAAGAAAGTAGAGATATTAAATAAAGGAAGATGAAGATTTCTTCTATAAAGAGAGCACATGGGCTCAGTGCCTGTAGTATAGTGGTTATGGTGCAAGCCACATACACCAAGGGTGGAAGGTTCGAACCTGACCTGGGCCAGCTAAACAACAATGGCAATTGCAACAAAAGATAGCTGGGTGTTGTGGCGGGTACCTGTAGTCCCAGTTACTTGGGAGGCTGAGGCAAGAGAATTGCTTGAGCCTAAGAGTTGGAGGTTGCTATGAGCTGTGACGCCACGGCACTCTACTAAGGGTGACATAGTGAGACTCTGTCTCAAAAAAGTAAAAATAAAAATAAAGAAAGAAAGCACATGAATGAAGCAGAAGCTGGGAAGGAACAGAGTTTTTAATGAGAACTATTATTGTATATTTCTGCTTAAAATGAACGATCCAATTGGGGTGTAGCCTTATGATGTTTAATTTCTGGAGTGAAATTCCTAAAAAGGTGAGTGGGAATGGAATCTAGTGTGTAAGTGGAGTAGTTAGCCTTAAATCAGGGTGAAGAAAAGGGTAAAGATAAAATTAGGTGAGGGAAAATGGAGAAGCTGTCTTGGGTTGCTTCTATTTTCTTGGTGAAATAAAGTAAATGTCATTAACCGAGGGTGAGAAGGGGTCAGAGGCACTTCTCCGACCTTGGCTAGGATTATAAGGCCACTGCGCCTGGCTGTCGCTTTTAATAAATTTTGAAATTAGGAAATGTGATACTTGCAGCTTTGTTCTCCTAGGTCAAGATTTTTTTCTCTGTTTGGGTCCTTTGTGGTTCTATATGAACTTTAGAATTTTTTTTTGCTATATCTATAAAGAATGCCATTGGGATTTTGACAGAGAGCATAGATAATCTATAAATTGCTTTTGGCTAGTATGAACAGTTTAAGCTCGCTAATTTTTTTTCTTGATCATATCTGTCTACTGATAAGGTCACTGTTATGAACTAAGTTGTGTTCCCCTCAAGTACGCATATCCTAATTCCTAGTGCCTCAGAATGCAACCATACAGAATGCAACCATATTTGAAGACAAGGTTGGTGCATGTGGCTGGCGCCTTAACCACTGTGCTACAGGCACCGAGCCTACATCAGAGAATTTCTTTATCACCTTTAGGTAGAGAAAGATTTTCTTAAAGAGCTAAAAAATTAAAAGCACTACATTAAAAAGAAGTGTGCTAAATTGGAGTACCTTGATATTAAATTTACATTAATATTAACATTAATATTCATAAAAAGGGAATAAAACAGCAAGCCATGGAGTGGGAGAAGGTATTCACAAGATATGTAATAAAAGTGCTTACACCCAGGACACATGATGTATACACACACATATATGTCATTATATATAATGTATATATGTACATTATATATACACATATAATGTATATATGTGTATGTAAAAGAAAATTACAAATAACTCAATGGATCATGGGCAAAACATTTGAGCAGGTACTTTAAGAAATGATATCAAAATTGCCAATAAACAAATGAAAATATCCTCAATCTTATTAGTAATCTAGGAATTCAAGTTTAAATTACACTGAGAACTACCGCACATCTTCTCTTTACCAGAAGAGTAAAGTTAAACAGCCTGACAACATAAACAGTTAATAAGGATGTGAGCCCATAAGAGCTCTTCTACCCTGAAGGAGCATACATTTGCTCAAATAAGCAGAAAACTCTTTGGAATTATTTCCTAAAATTGAAAATATACATATCCTGTTTCAAACACTTAGAACTTTAATTCTATATCCCTTAAAAAGGTATGCACAGGTGGAGGGAGGGTAATTGGTGGGACCACACCTATGGTGCATCTTACAAGGGTTCATGCAAAAGTTACTAAGTGTAGACTATAATGTCTGAGCACAATAACTAAGAAAATGCCATGAAGGCTATGTTAACCAGTTTGATGAAAATATTTCAAATTGTATATAAAAGCAGCACATTGTACTCCATGATTGCATTACTATACACAGCTATGATTTAATAAAAACAAGGTATGCACATATGTAACTAGAATCATTTAAAAATATTCAAAGCAGTAATAGTATTCATAGCAGGCAAAACTTGAAAACAACTTAAATGTTTACCAACAGTAAACAGTAAAATAAATAGTGGCATATTGCTATGCTATGACACCACGTAGGATTAAAATTAATGAACTATAGTTGCACACAGCTACTTAGATAAATTCTATAAATGTAACCTGAAGTAAGATACAAAAAGTACATTCTATGTCGTTCCATTGATACAAAGGTTAAAGAGGTATGGCAAAACTAAACAATAATGTCTGTGTAGACGTATATACATAAACAAATACGTTTATATACACACAATAACTATATTCACTCTTGCAGTCCGTGTCCTAACTCGGTTGCCTATCCTTCCAATACCCTATTCATAAATCTACTTTAGTCTGAGCCAGTAATAGCCATCTTTGTTTCTTTGCCAGTGATTAAGTTGGGGCTGGCCATGTAACATTTTTCTGGAAAACTTTGGAAAACGTATTCCTTGATGACTCTTTTTGTTCTGGTCTATCTGGTGGGCTTGGATATGACGTCTAGGACAATGACAGCTATCTTGGGGCTGTGAAAGGAGCTAGTTAAAGATATATCTGACACTTGAGGGTACAAAGCTCCTGGTTACACAAATTGCATTTGTCAGTCCAAGTCCCTCTTATAAATGTGTTGCTCCCCTGAGAGGTGTGCCAAACACCATGACCCCCACCTCTCCCTTCTACCCTCTCACTGCTCCCCCATTCCTCCACCCCCCAGTATGGACTAGGTCATCAATTGTCCTCTAAGTCAGAACTGAGTGCATTGGATTCTTGTCTCTCCACTCTTGTGATGCTTTAATAAGAAGAATGTGTTCCAGCTCCATCCAAGTTAGTACAAAAGACAATTTAAAAAAAAAGATATATCTGACACTTAAAGTTGGTGATTTGCTGAATGAACCCGTTTTAGAACAGCCTGATCTTGGGAGCTCTTGTTATGTCTGTCTAAGAATATATATGTTATTATTATTTAAGTCTATTGAGTCTGGTTGTTTGTAATTTGAATCTGAAAAGCAACTCAAGAGTATAGAAAGCGTGTGTAATAAAACATTAGAAAAACCCCACAGAGTGAAAGAAAGGATTTGCAAATCTATATCTAAAAAGAGTTTATGATCCAGAATATATAAAGAGCTCACAACTCGACACTAAAAAAGACAAATAATACAATAAAAAAAACAAGCAAAGGATTTGAAAAGGTAGTTCTCTAAAGAAGACAAGTAAAAGGCCAATAAGCACGTGAGAAAATGCTCAGCATCATTACTGATTAGGGAAATTCAAGAAAAATATATATTGGTGTATTATTTCATACCAGCTAAGTTAATTATAATAAAAAAGTTAGGTTATAGCAAGTATTGGGGAGCATGAGGAGGACTGGAGCCTGTGTTCCTTGCTGGTAGGAATTTAAAATGAAGCATGCAGCTGAGTTTATCCATTGCTAAACATTTAAACATAACCTTACCACACAACACAGCAATTCTATTCTCAGGTATATACCCAAGAGAAGTGAAAACACATCCTTACTAAAATGTGAACGTGAATATTTCTATCAGCAACATCATTAACAGCCCCAAAGTGGAACAATGCAAAATCTAGTTTATCTGCATAATGAATTTTTTTAGCAATAGAAAGGAATAAGGTACTCATATGTGCCACAACATGGATTAATCTTGTGAATAAAAAGGTCATGTATTTGTAACTCTATCTATATTAAATGCCCATGAGAGGCATATAAATATAGACAAAAATCAGTTAGGTGGTTGTCAAGGTCTGGCAGGAGAAGAGAAGGGATGTGGGGTTTCTTTGGGGAGTTATGCAACTATTCTCAAATTAGTGGTGATGGCTTTACAATTATATGAATATATTGAACATTACTGAATGGAACACTTTAAAAGAATGAATTTGAGGGTCAATTATATCTCACTGAAACTATAAAGAAATAATGACAATGAGGGAAATCTTGAATTGCAAAGAATTAAAATGTGCTCTAAGGTAGTACGTGCATCAGAAAAGTAAGTCAATAGGTAGCAATATAAATCTCAAGTATAAACCAAAGATTAATATGCACTTATTATATAGTATTGGCAGATTTAAGAAAGTAATTTGGGAAAATTAGATTGATTATTTAATAAGTATACATGTATAATTGGCTAAATGGTTAAAAGTTTAGGGAAAATCTTAAGAAAAAACAATTTGCATATAGATTAAATCAAACCATAAAAGTTTTACACAACTTTAAAGAAATGCACTGCCTGGCCCTTGCCTAGGTCAGAGGTGAGTGAGTTCTCTGAACCAAGGACTCCGATGGAACACTCACCTCTTCACTCCCAGCCCTTTCAGTCATCACTTACATTCCATTTTTATAATTCCCCAATTTTCCTTGTTTTGTGTGCATCCTCCCACATCTTTTGCTCAAAAACAACTCTTGAGAGGGAACCGCCTTTGTTGGCTTTCCAATCCTCTGAGTAGCCTTCATGGTACAGTGAATTGTGCCTTGTCTAATTTATGCTCAAACGATTGGAAGACCTTGTATTTTCCTTCACTTATATTTTTACAACTCTGGAATCAAAGTTTCGGTCTTACCTTGAGGAGTTAGAGAGAACAAGGTGAGGACACCAAAGACGTAAAGCAAGATCCTCATGGTTGGATGAGTCAGTTAGGGAGAATCAGTAGCTCAGATTCTGAGAACGTCTTCAGTCCTCAAGAGGTGATTTGTGGCATGATTATTGAACCTTTCAGCAGCAAGAACATTCCTGTGTTTCAATGAGATTTTATATCAGGAGACAGAATGTAATGGACATGACTATTACTCATTTGAAATACATTTGTCAAATGCTGATGGGGTATGGACAAAGAATAGAATGCCTAGAACTTAAAAGAGAGGGATTTGCTATGGTGAAGCAGAACAGATACTCTGTTGAAAAATCACATTGTCTTACAGCTCTTGGAGAAACGGTGAAAGTTAAGCTAACCGTAATACAAGAAAAATATTCAGGTGGGGAAAGGAAGAGCAGAGAGAGGGAAGGAGGGAGGGGGGTGAGGCCTTGGTGTGTGCCACACCTTTTGGGGGCAAGACACGATTGCAAGAGGGACTTTGCCTAACAAATGCAATCAGTGTAACCTGGTTTCTTGTACAGAGAAAAGAAAGAAAAATATTCATTTACTTCCCTGATTATAGGAAGAAAAGCACTTGATAAATAACATACCTATTTATTAATATTTTTGGGAATGTATGCCAGCATGCCTAAGCAATGTGATTAGATTTGAAACCGTACACAGGCTAGTGAGATACATAAAAGCTTTAATTTGATTATCTCTCTGTGTATCTTAATGAGATCAACTACTTTTTATTTATTTTATTGACTTTTTTTTTTTTTTTTTACTTTTAATTTTTTTTTCTTTTTTGTTTAGCAGGTCCTGGCCAGGTTGGGTTTGAACCTGCCATCCCCAGTGCAAAGACTGGTACTCTAACCAGTGAGCTACAGGTGCCCAGCCTACTTTTAATGTTTTTGAGATAGGGTCTCACTCTGTCACTCTAGGCCAGTGTTTTGCAACCTTTTTTATTTCACGGCACACTCGAACCTATAGTTAAACTTCAGCAGCACACTTACATTATGTTGATCAAAATTTTTTTTAAAAGAGTAGGCTGGGTGGGTGTGGTGGCTCATGCCTGTAATCCTAGCACTCTGGGAGACTGAGGCCTGTGTATTTCTTGAGCTCACCAGTTTCACCAGTTCAAGACCAGCCTGAGCAAGTGCAAGACTCCATCTCTAAAAATAGCTGGGCATTGTGGGGGACGCCTGTAGTCCCAGCTACCTGGGAGGCTGAGGCAAGAGGATCACTGGAGCCCAAGAGTTTGAGGTTGCTGTGAGCTCTGATGCCACGGCACTGTACCCAGGGTAACAAAGTAATACTCTGTCTAAAAAAAAAAAGAGAAGAAAAGAAAAGAAAAAAGAAATAATTTAATGAACTATCTTTAAAAGTTTTTCACGGCACACCTAAGATCCTGTCATGGCACACCAGTTGAAAAATCACTGTTCTCGGCTAGAGATGTGAGCATAGATCACTGTGGCTTTGAATTCCTGGGCTCAAGCCATTCTCCTCCCTCAGCCCCCTGGCATTTGAAGTGTGGGCTATCACGCCCAGCTAAGCTTTTTACTTTTGTAGAGACACTGTCTCGCATTGCTGCTCAAACTGATCTCAAACTCCTGGGTTCAAAAGATCTTCCCATTCTGACCTCCCAAAGTACTGGGATTGCAGGCACGAGCCATCACGCCCAGCCCTACTTTTTATATTTAAAATCTGACCGAACACAAATTGTTTGCACTTTGCAGTTATATGTAATATAAGCAGAATCAAAGAAGAGTGGGACTTAGAGAATCTATAGTGCACCTGGGAAGGCAAATAATTCGTACAGAGCAACGGCAGTGTAACACGAGCACATAGCTGACAAAGCGGCACGAATTTCCTCTAGACATTAAGGAAGTGAACATAAGGGAATGCAGAGCAGTTTGAGCAGTGTAAGCCTGGGGAATGCTTACAGGTTGCATAAGCAAGTGCACCAATTTCAGAAGCTGCAGAGTGCATTCGTATTTCTCATCTTTGTCACTTTCTAGATGCTTACTTCAGCCATAGCTTCCTCTGGGGCTCCTTCTTCTTCAGGGTATCTGTGAAGGGAATACATACCGTGTAGTTGCATTGTCGAGCAGATCCTTCCTAGGCTATGAGACTTTGAAAATGACATCTGAAGTGGAATCAGGGACAGGGCACCAATGGAGGCCGTGGTACCTTTACTGGAGCTCCTGGAAGAGGCAAACTTCACAAGTCTTAGCCTGGGGAGGGCCAGTGAGGGGATGAAAGCTCAGAGGATGACCTTCCCTAAATCTGCTGGGGCAGTGGCCCCTGGGCGCAAGCCTCTCCCGGCACCCTAGAAACTCAAAGGGGGATCGTAGGGTCCCTGGGGTGTGTGCTGGGGTTTGATGGCTGGCTCCATTTACTGAAACCAGAATGACCTAACGTCTTTAGCATCTCTGATCACAAATTTACTGATTGTTTTCCTCGTGTATCTGGGGGTTCTTGGCTTCTTGATCATGAAGAAAAGCCTTCAGTCATCACAAAACAGTACAATTTATGAGAACAAATAATTGAGGTCCTTTACGGAACACCAAGGGCATAATTTTCAGTGACTCTTTGATATTTTCTATGAACACTTGTTTCCCAGCCTGATGGATTTGGAGCCAGGAGGTAGTCTCGGAAGGCTGCCCAGGAAACCCAAGAACAGTGTGTGACCCATGTGCTGGCAGTCAGGGACATCAAAGGGAGAGTCCCAGGAAGGTTCACTGCACGCTGGGGGTGGGCTGGTGTGGACCAGATGAGAGTTGAAGGGGAGCTTTTCGGCAGATCGCACAGGACCTCAGCAAAGAAAGATAAGCTGCTTTGACAAAGCTTATCCTTGAAGGACACGGAGAAGAAAATTAGATCGCTATCGAGTACAAGTTGTTACAGCAGAAGAAGTAATTTGTCATTAGATCATAAATTTGACCTAGGAATTATTGGGTTTTATTGAACATAGCTCTCCAGAAAGGCACTAGATATTCAATACACAATTCATAATCGGGCATTCGTAGTTTACCTTCCTTGCCTGTACTAAGCAGTGTTGAAGGCTCTGGAGTCCTGGCTGCATTAATTATCTCTTTTTCTTCTTATTCCTGAAACCTTTCTGAATTCGTCATTTCCTTACCTTTAAGCTATGAATATCTTTAAGTTCCTTTTTTTAAAAAATATATTTATTATTTGAACTTTCTTTTGGGCAGTTTTTGGCTGGGGCTGGGTTTGAACCCACAACCTCCGGCATATGGGGCTGGCGCCCTACCTCTTGAGCCACAGGCGCCCTCCCCCTAAGTTCCTTTACTTTACAAACAAAACACAAAATTACCCTCCTGGTATTTATTTTTCTTTTGACCTCGTACCCTCACATTTCCCTTTTCCTCTCAGGGAAATAATAATCTGTATATCCTATTTCCATTTCTCTGTCTTTTGTCACTTCTGACCCCACAGGTGCTCACAGCTTCCTGCACCTTTCTATTGGTTCTACTTTTGCTAGATCATTAACAACTTTTTCTCTGTATAAGAATAAACATATATGCCTATAGTCTATACTTTTTATTCCTAAATAATTTATTTTTAATTCCTAAATAACATATTTTTTAATTCCTAAATAATATATTTTATATATTGTTTTTTGTAGAGACGGATTCTTACTTCATCGCCCTCAGTAGAGTAAAAATATATTTTATTTTTAATTTCTAAATAATATATTTTAATTCCAAAATTGGGAAACTGATAAGATTATTAAGGATAATACATATAATGCTTTATCCTATCACTTAAAAGATCATTGCTACTTATGTGTTTCCCATTATATCTCTCTCTCTTGTTCTCGTGATTCACCTCATAGCTTTACTTATGTACGTGTAGTCATTCTTTTATTTGGGGGCATTTCATGTGCTTACCCTTTCCTTATTTAAGTACTTTAAGATTGTCCTAAAGGATTTCTTTCCTATTCTAAAAACAACTTCTGGCTGAGTCTCCTGACGCAGATGGCTGCTGGAGCTGAAGGTTTGCTTAGCGTATGTGGAGTGAGTGAAAACTTTGATCCTATACAGGCTCAGTCGAAAAAGGAATCTTTGTATAGATTATTTTCCAAAAGAGGTAAACAAAAAAATGAATAGCAACTTTATTGAATTAGCAAAAATAAAAGAAAGAAGATAAGAAAGAAGGTATAATTAAATAATAAGCAGAGAGTAAGGTGAAATGAGTAAAATGGCTGTATCAGTTGTTAGGCAGTCCTCCCTCGCTCTCTCTCTCCATCAGGGTGGATTAAATCCACAGGTTCTGCAAGGTGATGGAAGCATTTTGGCACAAGATAGCTTTCTTGCTCTCTCTGTGCAATTGAAATAATAGCTTCTACTCTGACATTTCCCTTAAGTCTCAGAAAAAACATTCGATTGTTTACTTGACATCTATTTTTGGATGGTTAAAGAGCAACTCCAATTTGATATGCCCAAAATAGAACTTTTGATCATACCACGTCCTCTGTAAAGACTCACACTACCCTTAGTCTTGCCCTCTCAGTGAAGGGATCTTCTATGTTACTTAGATGCTTAGGTTAAAAAAAAAACAAAACCTAGGTGACACCTTTGATTCACTCTTTCTCTCACTTTATAATTATAATCCTTCAGCAGTTTAGATTTGTTTTTAAGTGAGCCTTACAACCAGCCTTTGCTCACCACCTCTGTTACCGCACCTCTGTCCAGGTTGCTGGTCTCCCTGGAAACAGCCCTCTGATTCTACTCTTTGCTTCTACTACAGCTTTGGAAATTCCACTCCATGTCTAGCAGCCAGAGATATGTTTTAAAAGTGTAAATTTGGGCCGGGCGAGGTGGCTCAGGCCTGTAATCCTAGTACTCTGGGAGGCCGAGTACGGTCTCCTTGGGTGGATTGCTTGAGCTCATGTGTTTGAAACTAGCCTGAGCAGAAGCAAGACCTCATCTCTAAAAATAGCCGGGCATTATGGTGGGCACCTGTAGTCCCAGCTACTTGGGAGGCTGAGGCAAGAGAATCGCTTGAGCCCCAGAGTTTGAGGTTGCTGTGAGCTATGATGCCACCACACTCTACAGAGGGCAACAAAGTGAGATTCTGTCTTAAAAAAAGAAAAAAAGTATGTCATTGTTTTGAAGTTACTGTGAAGAGAATTGTGTCCTTGATTAGCTTCTCAACTTGGCTGTTGTTGCTATATACAAAGGCTACTGATTTGTAGACATTGATTTTATATTCTGAGACATTAAAGTGTTTTTTGATGACTTCCAGGAGTCTTGTGGTTGAGTCTTTGGGGTTCTCTAAATATAAGATCATTATCATTTGCAAAGAGAGAGAGTTTGACCTCCTCTGCTCCCATTTGGATGCCCTTTATTTCCTTCTCTTGCCTAATTGTATTGGCTACAACTTCCAGCACTATGTTGAATAGTAGTGGTGATAAAGGACATCCTTGTCTGGTTCCAGTTCTAAGTGGGAAAGCTTTCAGTTTTACTCCATTCAGTATGATATTACCTGTAGGTTTGTTGTAGATGGCTTCGATCAGATTAAGAAAGGTGCCATCTATGCCCATATTCTTAAGTGCTCTTGTTAGAAAAGGATGCTGAATTTTAATAAATGCTTTTTTCTGCATCTATTGAGAGGGTCTATGGTTTTTGTTTTTGCTTCTGCTGATATGGTGAATTACATTTATGGATTTGCATATGTTAAACCAGCCTTGCATTCCTGGAATGAAACTTACTTGATCATGAAGTATAATTTTTTTAATGTGTAGCTGTAATTTACTGGCTAGGATTTTAATGAGAACTTTTGCATCTATATTCATTAGTGAAATTGGTCTGAAGTTTTCCTTTTTCGTTGAGTCTTTTCCTGGTTTTGGTATCAGGATGATGTGTGCTTCACAGAATGTGTTGGGGAAAATTCCTTCCTTTTCAGAGGAAGGAGGAGGAGGTAGGACTTGAGGTGCTCTCACTGGCACAGGGTAGGGGTGTTGGGCTCACCTTTTGCATGTGGGACATAACCACAAGAGGGACTCTACCTAACAAAACCAAAAATTTTGACCTGGTTGTTGGCACCTCATATTAACATGAAATAAATTTACTTTAAAAACATTTAAATTGTCACATTATTTCCTGTGTATGTATGTTTTTGTACTGTACGTAGAATAAAATCCAGTCTCCTTACAAGGCATGAGGTGCCCTGCCTCATTTGGTCGCTGAATATTTCTTCAACCTTTTTTTTTAATGCTCTTGTCTTCTCTTTTTTTTCTGTACCACACATTGTCTTCTTGCTCTTCCACATCTTCTCCAATACTTGTTATCTTTCGTCTTTTTGATATTAGCCATTCTGACAGGTGTGCGGTGCTATCTCATTGTGGTTTTAATTTCCACTTCCCTAGTGATTAATGATCTTGAGCATTTTTCCATACATTCATTGGCCATTTATATGTCTTCTTTTGCAAAATTTCTATCCAGTTTCCTTGCTCATTTTAAAATTTGCATTATTTGCTTTCTTTCTATAGAGCTGTCTGGGTTCCTTATGTATTTTGGCTATTAACCCTTTATCAGATGTATGGCTTACAAATATTTTATCCCAGTTTGTAGGTTTTCTTTTCACTTTGTCAGTTGTTTCCTTTTGTGTGCAGAAATATTTTATTTTTATTATCTCATTTGTTTATTTTTTCCTTTTACTGTCTGTGTTTTTGGAGTCGGCAATCTACTATAAAAAATTATCTAGCCAAAGTAATGTGGTTTTTCCCCTATGTTTTCTTTTAGTAGTTTCAGGTTTTATGGTTAAGTATTTAGATTATTTTGAGTTGATTTTGTATATGGTGTGGGATAAGGGTTCAATTTTGTTCTTCTGTAGGTAGATATTTCATCTTCCCAATACCATTATTGAAGAGGCTGTTCTTTTTCCAATGTGTATACTTGGCACCTTTGTCAAAAATCAATTAACTATATTTGCATGTGTCAATTTCTGGACCCTCTATTCTCTTCCATTGGTCTATGAGTTTATTTTTATGCCAGTACCATGCTATTTTGGTTACTATAGTTTTGTAGTTTAGTTTAAAATCAGTGTGGTATCTTCAACTTTGTTCTTTTTGCTCAGATTACATTGGCTCTATGATAATTTTTGTAGTTCCATATGAATTTTAGGATAGGTATTTTTCTTTTTCTGTGAAAAATGACACTGAAATTTTGGTAGAGTTGCATAGAATTTGTAAATAGCTTTGGGTCGTATGGACATTTTAACAATATTAATTCCTCTGACTTATGAACAAAGGCCATCTTTTCATTTATTTATGTCTCTTTCAACTTTTTTCATTAACATTTTATAGTTTTCAGTGTATGGATCTCTCACCTCCTTGGTTAATTTTATTCCTAAGGGTTTTTCTTTTTAGTGGCTATTGTAAATGGGATTGTTCTCTTGATTTATTTTTTCATAATGTTGGTTCTTAATACATAGGAATGCTCTCAGTTTTTTGTGTGTTGATTTTGTATCCTGAAACTACTGTATTCATTTATTAGTTCTATTGGTTTGCTGGTGGAACTTTAAGGTTTTGTAAGGTCATGTTGTCAGCAAAGAGCAATAATTTCACTTCTTTCTTTTTCATTGGAATGCCTTTCGTTTCTTTCTCTTGTCTAGTTGTATAACCAGTTTCATGAACAAAAATGCCTTTTTGCAGTTCTCTTATGTATCACGTTCCCGGGCCAGTAAGATGTGCTGACCAGAACTTTGTAATTTTCTGTTTCACTGACCTATTCCCTTTTAAGTTATTTTTCAGAAATGGTGGCACCTCCTTGCAACTATGAGATAACCACAAGGCCTCACACCAGAGAAGATAACTGCCATTCCACCACATACCTTACCCAAGAATCTGCTGAACAACCTGCTCCTCCTTATCCCACCTGTGCACAAGACTGATCGGATGACCAATATTAACCTCAAGCTCATTACACTGTTAAAATCTCCATGCAGAGAAGAGATTACCTATCATAGGGTAGGTCTACTGCTGGGATTTTTGTGTGGGACTATCAGGTCCATGAGCATGTGAATCTGGAAATGCACTTGTGGGTGAATAGCTGGGTCTACCTCCTGGTCCACAGGCCAGCAGGTCTAGAGCCAGCCATGTGGGTGAGCTGGTTGTGACCTGCTCCGTGAGCAGTTGTGGTTGTCTTTAGTCCATAAATAACTTTGTGGTTGGTGGACCTATTACTGGGGGCCTGGAAAAGTGTGGTTCCTCCATGGTTCCTGGACATATGGGGCTGCATCTGGGACCATGTGTAAGCAGGGCTGAAAGTGAGTATTCACAGTCGAGTTTGTGATTGGCTGACTGGCTACCAAGGAATGGACCTGCCTTTTCAAAGCAGCTTTCCTTGGTCTTCGGCTCATAAGTGGGAAGTCATAGCCTCCTGAGTAGGTCTTAAAGTTCTCACAAAAAGGCATTTGTGATGGGGTGCCCGTATCTCAGTGGTTAGGGCACTGGCCACATGTACCAGGGCTGGTGGGTTCAAACCCAGTTTGGGCCTGCTAAACAAACAACAACAAAAATAGCCAGGTGTTGTGGCAGGCACCTGTAGTCCCAGCTACTTAGGTGGCTGAGACAAGCAATCGTTTCAGCCCGAGAGTCTGAGGTTGCTGTGAGCTATGATGTCACAGGACTCTACAGAGGGTGACAAAGTGAGACTCTGTCTCAAAAAAAAAAAAAAGACATTTTTGTCTATAGATGGTTGCCAAATCAGTGTTCTGTAGGTGGATGAGATCTGGGGACCTCTTGTTCAGTTATCTTTCTTATTTGTTCTTTGTTTCCTTTTTTCTGTTATTAGGTAGTCTTGATGAATTTATTTTGTTCTCTTTTTTGGGGTATATAACTCTTTGTTGTGCTATTTTCATGACTACTGGTGTTCATAGTACAGTGATACCTTAGAATCCGAACTTAGTCCATTCTAGAACCCCGTTAGAGTTCCAGATTGTTCCAGTTCCAAGACAATTCTTCCCCCTGTACCAAACTAGAAATTAAAAGGAACATCATTACCTGCTAAAATGCTACAAAAAATTCACAGAAATATTATTCTTAAAAGAAAAATATACGAACCATTCCCACTAATATAAGAAATGAAGCAAGTGTTTTATTATCATAAAATATGGTAAAGACTCATATGGTAAAGACTCCTTTCATAAAAGAGTGTTGAATTTTTCCAGTGGTTTTTTTTTTCTTTTTTTTTGCTGTGCATACATTTCTTCATCCAGAGTTCATTCAGTTTAATAGGTTAAAGTTTTATATTGATTTGCTAATAAAAAATTATATTTTACCAACTTGCATCCCAATAATTTCAAAATATCAATAAAGTTTCACTGATATTTAAAAATTTTTTAAATCACAGATTGAATTTATTTTTATTTATTTTTTAATTTTTCAGTTTTTATCAGAATTATTCAAAGAGTCTGAGTCAAAAAAGATTCACACTCATTGCCCTGACATTGAACATCTGTACTTGGGACATGGAAGAAAATATGCAAACCCAGAGCACCGTGGCATAGTAGTGTGTGTGTCTGTGTGAATTTATTTTGATTTGCTATATAAATATTAGAAATCTGCCATGCTAATATCGTGTCTATAGTTCATAGCACAGTATTGTACACTTGAAAACTTGAAACTTTGTCAATATTGAATGTTACCACAAAACATTTATAAAAACACAATATTCTTATAATAAAAACAAAAAGGACAAAAGGAAACTTTGGGAGATGTTGGATATGTTGATTGTGTGATGATATCACAGGTGTTTTCATATGTCCAACTCATTGTTTTAAAGCTTTTTTATGATTAAAAACTCTAATATGTACAATCATTAAAAAAATAAAAAATAATAAAAATAAAAATAAAATAATAGAAACTGGATAAATCTGTTCCTGAGTCCCACAAACTCAAATTTTCAAAATAATTTTAACAGTAAATATATTGGGGTTTAAGGCAAAATATTAACAAATAATATCTGAATAAAAACATAAATTAATAAAATTAAGACGATTAAAACCTTAAACTCCTTTACAAACTTTTCTGCTGCTTCTGAATTAGAACTGGCAGCCTCTCCCAGCATAACACCACTGTGGATCCCAGTCCTTTCCTTAAAGTTCTCGAACCACCCCTCCTGGCTTCAGACTCCTTCTTTTCAGCACTAGTCTCAGGCTTGCCTGTCGTTAAGTCATCACAGACGACCTTGGCTTTCTCACCATTATCGTCTCAGAAATCACTTCACCAGGCAGCTGTTTTTCACTAATTCAAACTAAGAGGCGTTTCCTCGTCTCTTCCGTACTTTTCCATCTCCTGGACATCAGCGTTGCCTTCCCTTTCACCACATCAGCTGCCTTGATAGCTTCTTTATTTTTCAAAATCAAACAGCCGATTCAGGCATCCTGAGCATAGTAGCGAGATCAGCCACGTGTGTACCACTTCCACACTTAGCCACAAGATCTTTCTTAACTTCAGCTGCAGCTCTAGAAGCTTTCCTCTTACTCTTCTGGCAATAATTTTTAGGACCCATGGCAAATCCACTTAGTTGTTATTATATTTTTTAAAACCCCACAAAACAGGTACAAAAGCATAAAATTAGCAGTGAAAATCACACAGTTGCTTTTACTACAGCTTCTGACAATGAACTGAATGGCAGAGGATATGGGGGGGCTGAAGTGCTGGGGAAATATAAGCACAAACACACACTATCAACGTGCCAGGCATTCGGATTCCAAAGCAGTGTCGGATTTTGGTCAAAATTTGCTCGAATTTTTCATTCAGATTCCAAGTTGTTCGAGTTCTAGGGTGTTTGGATTCTGGATGCTGGGTTTTTTTGTTTTTGTTTTTTTTTTTATTTATGACAGTCTATTCTTAGGTACTCTAGTCCTTTACATAAAGTACAAAAACCTTACAGAAATATACGAGATGTCACCTTGTGTAGTTTTCTCCGTGATTTTTCCGCTTCAAGTTCATTAGATCTGTGCATTTTTTTTTAATTTTAAAATTATATTTGAATTGTTTTAGACACTATTTCTTCAAATACATTTTCTTCCCTTCTTCCCTTCTCCTTCAGGACTTCAAAAACATACATATTAAACTGTTTGAAGTGATTCCACAGTTCATCCGCGTTCTTGTCCTTTCATTGTCTCAGCCCCAGAAAGTCAAAGTATCTACTGGTTAATTTGGAAACAATTAATTGGGCATGCTAAGTTAGCCCTTCCACTCTCTCGCTCCTGGGTGATCTCACTCGTAGAAAGCAGATCTTCTTCTCCAGGAGCTGGGCGCTGTGGAAGGGAGACCTGCTTCAATTTGGCGTTGGAATGACGGGGGTGAGGAGTTGCCTAGTTCTCAGGTGTCGTGTTAACAGGGCTACATGGTTAACAGACTTTAATCCATTTTCCCCAAGTAAGTTTCTATTAGTAAGAAAATGGCCTTTTTTCCCATTACCAGATGAAGAATAGGGTTGATATTCCAAAGAATCACAGAATCACACACACTTACTGCTACTTCATACTCTTTTTTTTTTTTTTTTATTAAAAGAGCCATCACAATTATATTCTTTTCTTAATAGTTTTGAAGTGTCCCATTGCATCATACACATTGTTTATTGCAGCCCAATTCATAATTGCCAAGACGTGGAAACAGCCAAAGTGCCCATCAACCCATGAATAGATTAACAAATTGAGGTGTCTATACACCATGGAATACTATGCAGCTGTAAAAAAGATGGAGACTTCACATCCTTTACCACGTCGGGGATGGAGCTAGAACATATTCTTCTTAGTAAAGTATCTCAAGAATGAAAAAAAGTATTTCATAGTCTCATTTAAACTTTTTAACTTTATCTTTTTTTCCTTAGGAAATCATGTTTTGTATAAACATCTCTAGGGTATGAAATTCGTCTATGATTTAGTTTATTCTTGTAGCTCCTAAGAGGCTGGCCTGTGCAACAAGAAGAAATGCTGCAAGAATCAGCACATGTGGGATGAAAGCAACATTTATTTCCAGTCAAGGGAGAAGAATAAACTGGGTTAAACAGGAGTCAGAAAAATGTATCCATCCATTCTGGAGTTCAAAGTGCTTATAGTTTGCTTCCTATTTAAGGAGATTTTCCTTTGGGAATCGGTGTTGGATAAGGATAGAGTATCCACCACCTCCTACAGCATTTTTTTTGCTTATTACACACACCAATTGTATCATCCGTGGAGGTACAGCTGCCATCTTTGCATATTCCTTTTAAAAAAATACACTGTTTTTGCCCTGGAATGACGCCAGTCTTTCCTGTATAGGAAGAGATTAGACATCATCATTAATTCACCATCAAATTATTTGAAATATATATAAAGCAATAAGGTCTCAGAAGAATGGCTGTGCAATAGGACAGATGATATTACCCGTATGAGAGGATCAGACACTTAGAAAAAGGTAGTGCCCTTTTTATCGTTTTTTTGAGACACAGTCTTACTTTGTTGCTTTGGGCAGCATGCCGTGGCGTCACAGCTCACAGCAGCCTCAAACTCTTGGGCTCAAGTGAATTTCTTGCCTCAGCCTCCCATGCAGCTGGGACTATAGGTGCCGACACAATGCCTGGCTATTTTTAGAGATGGGGTCTCACTCTTGCTCAGGCTGGTCTCCAAACATGAGTTCAGGTAATCCGTCTCCCAGAGTGCTAGGATTGCAGGTGTGAGTTCCTGCACACGGCCCCAGAAGTGCAATCCCACTACTAGGTTTTAACCAAAGGAAAGGACATTTTATCAAAATGACACTTGCACTCGAATATTTAAATTGTTTAGAGCAGCACAACCCACAACTACAAAGATGTGGAAACAACCCAAGTGCTATCAATACGGTGTATGTACACCAATACAATTAATACAAGGCGGTGTATGTACACCATGGAATACTACTCAGCCTTTACAAAGATGGTGCGCTAGTATCTTTCATAATGACCTGGTTGGAACTGCAGACAATTCTTCTAAGTGAAGTGTCATGAGAATGGAAAAACAAACACCGTATGCCTTCAGTACTAAATTGAAACCTAGTGGATCAACACTTACATGCACATAGAAGCAAACTCAATGAAAATCAAGTAAGCTGGGGGAGAGAAAGGGTTGGGTAAATTAACACCTAATTAGTACAATAAACAGGCTCTGGGTAAAGGGCACACTTATAACTTTGTTTTTATTTTTATTCTTTTGCAGCTTTTGGCCATGGCTGGGCTTGGACCCCCCACCTCCGGCATATGGGGCCGGCACCCCACCCCTCTGAGCCATGGGCGCCGCCCCACACTTGTAACTTTGACTTAAAATGTACCAAAGCAAATTAAGTATCCAAAACGTGTATCCACGTAATATTCTGAAATTAAAAAAACGATTCTACGATTATCAGATTGATTTCTGACAACGGATAGATTTCAAGCCCCCAAGGGTCATAGCAGTGATTAAAATCAGAATTTTGAGGATTGTACTACTATTAAATTATGCAGATAGCTCAGCAGTTAACTATCTAGTACCAAAAAACATACCACTGTTAACAAAAATATTTCTGTTTTTTTTTTTACAGAGCATATTTTTTTTTTTACAAAGCATATTCTTGATCTAATTTCATAATATGTCCAAGAATATCTCAATATGCAAAAGTTAGGCATCCTGATCTTTCAATGAGGCTTTAATATCCTCTGATCATAAGAGACCTGGGTTTTGAAAGTGATTTCTTTCTGCACAGAATTATTGGACTTTTAAAAATCCATCCTCGAGTTATAATTGGTTTGGGAAGAGCAAAGGAAAGCTGATCTTGCCTGCTCTTGAGGAAGATGTCATGACTGGAAAGACAGGTCTTTGGAAGAGTCTTGTTGGATTTGTGGGGAGACTAACTCTGCTTCCAACCTCAGATAACCTTGTGTTCTTCCCCTGTATCTTATTGTGATAACAACATTTAATGTATGGTCTGTCCTTGTATCAAATTTATCTCCCATCCAAGTACTAACCAGGCCTGACCCTGCTTAGCTTTCGAGATCAGACAAGATCACCGTAGACTTTATAATAAATTTGTAAGTGCTGCAGATACAATGTTACTTGCAATGTTACTTGCAATGATCTCCAGAATTTACTCATTTCCTATAACTGAAACTTAGCGCCCATTCATAGCAGCTTCCCACTTCTTCCTCCCCCTAGTCCCTGGCAACAACCATTCTAGTGTCTGTTCCTGTGACTTTGATTATTTCGGGCACTTTGTATAAGAGGAATCATGTAGCTTTCACCTTCTGTTGGTTGGTTTATTTCACAGACATAATTTCCTCCAGGTTCATCCAGGTTGTCACATATGGCAGAAAGTCTCCTTAGTTTCCTCAATATCTAATTAGGAGATTTTGAGGCAAAAGTCTGACAAAAATCAGGGTTGCCATTTTTATGGGCATTCCCACTTGGTTCTGGCTGCAGTGTTGCTGCTACCTACATGACCTTAGTAAAATCGTATTATGTGGACTTAATGGGTTCTATTATCTGCAATGAAAGAATTGACCATTAAATTGCTGGATAATTTTAAATTATTAGCAGTATATAATTTTCCATTACATGTCACCACAAGTGGGTCTTACTTCACCTGTGTTTTCTGACTAAAGCGTAGAACCAAATGAGAATGATGGACTTCAGGAGGAGACCACCATATGTCAGGCAGATTCTAATATGTTCATGGATGGGGAGCGATTAAACGATTGAGTAGATTTGATTGCATGCATAGGAATCTCAGAGATGAGCCAAGGAAGAAATCTATGTTCAATAACCACAGACATTATTTCAAGGAATCATAACACGATGCCATTACCAGTGGAGAAATGAATTTTATCTAATCTTACCAGGATCTGGAAGAAACAATCTGAACATGACTATATTCCCTTTTCACTTTAATTCTACATTTTGATATTCAAACCTCTGAATCATGAACCCTCAGGATACAACTAAGATTGTTAAAATGCTCCTATTTTACTTTTCTTTGGTTTAAACTTTTGCCAATGAAGCTTCTTCATGCCACTGTTTTATGCTTTTCCCAAATTCCTCTGTTCTCAAATTACTGTTGCTCTGTTATAATTTGATACAATCCTGTTTTGCTAAGATCTGTCTGATTCACCTAACTTCTACTCTTTATGAATATCACTCACCAATGGACTCCATGTCATTTGCCTTCTCAATCCATATTAGTAAAAATGTAAATAGCTATCAGTAAAGCAAACAGCTATCAGGAGGGCCCACTCTCCAGAAAGGTGAAATAAGACGCCAGCACTGAGTTGAACTCAGGGTAGAGTCCTTCTGATAGCTGTTTGCTTTATTTACTAAGTTGTAAGTTGCATTTCAAAGCCCCTGTACCTCTATTTCTTTCTTTGGGCCCCATTTTCTAATTATGGAGGTCTTATATCTCATTTTCTGTCTTTGGAACTGCAGTCCTCCTGCTCAATTTTGTCTTCATCAGTTCTACAGGAGACGATCATATTGGACTTGTGAATCTCTAAGGATGTGTCTTGGGACCTCAGGATGGCCACAGTCTAAGTGAGAGGAATGGGTCCATAGGCCTACCAAGAAACCTACCTCCACAATTATTCCCCATCTTACCTTCTGATATTATAGTCACAAAGAGGAGAAAAACAGAAAGAAGGGAATGGAGTCTCATAGTTGAGTGTCCAGTAGAGAAATGAGTGATCAGAAGTAGTGAAACACAGGGCCTTTTATTTACTTCCATGGGACTGAGGTTCCTCTTGGTAGGTGAAGCTTAACAAATAAAGAAATAAAACAGCTTCCATTGGAATATTTCCAAACCATGGAGTCTTTGAATTTGGTGACAAATTAACTTCATTGTAGGAAACCAGATGGCTATCTCCCTTTTTTTAATGGGTTCTCAGTTTCACCAGAGGTTAGTAACTTTAGCCTATCTTCTTTTGAGGGGTTTGAAAATGAGGTCAAGTGACTATAGGAAATCCTAATATTCAAAGTTCTCTGACTTACAAGGGAATGCTTCCACAATATACCCTTTTTCATCATAGGGATGAGAGAATATTCTAAGATCCACTTATAAAAGAGTATTTCCCATTAAATTATTCCTTAAGAAAGAGGCAGCTGTCACGTCTATAGGATGTTCTTAATAGCATCTGAAAGGTGGACACTGTTAGATCACATTGAAAACTAGTCTTTTCTCATCTGTTATTGACCCTGTGTATAATCATCTCACATAACAAGGGTAGTGAGATCAGGAGAGTTAAAAGATCAAAGACAGTGTAAAATGCACATTATTTCCTCAATAACCATGTCTTATTAAGAGACTCTGTTAAAGAAATTCTTTACCCTTTTACCCCCATCCCACCATATATCAACAAAGTATTGAAAGCCTAAGAGCATGCCTTTCACCAAGAAATAATTGACCATAATTCAATTTACCTACTGATTAATAGCTTAATGGTGCATTTCCCTGAATTGATATATATATATCAATACATATATATATACATATCAATATATATATCTTTTTTTTTTTTTTTTTGAGACAGAGTCTCACTTTGTTGACCTGGGTAGAGTGTTGTGGCGTCACAGCTCACAGCAATCTCAAACTCTTGGGCTTAAGTGATTCTCTAGCCTCTGCCTCCCCAGCAGCTGGGACTATAGGCATCCGCCACAACGCCCGGCTATTTTTTTTTGGTTGCAGTTTGGCCGGGGCTGGGTTTGAACCCGCCACCCTCGGTATATGGGGCCAGCGCCTTGCTCACTGAGCCACAGGCACCACCCTCAACTACTGATTCTAAAGAGGGACATACACAGATGCCATATCACCTGAGAAGTAAAGCAGCATCACCTCTACTATATTTGTTAGTCAACATAGTTACAAAAATTTGCTTAATATCAAGTAAAAGAAACATAGACCTCACATCTCAGTGGAAGAGTATCAATGTCTCATGGTAAGAAGAGCTTGTGGGATAGTATTAATACTACAGTTTTGGAAAATGCAGTGTGACACAGCTTAATTTTTTTTCAGTTTCAAAAATGTTAATTTTAGGCTCGGCACCCATAGCACAGTGGTTGCGGCACCAGCCACATACACCGAGGGTGGAGGGTTTGAACCTGGCCCGGGCCAGCTAAACAACTGCAACAAAAAGATAGCCGGGCATTGTGATGGGCGCCTGTAGTCTCAGCTACTTGGGAGGCTGAGACAAGAGAAACGCATAAGCCCAAGAGTTTGAAGTTGCTGTGAGCTGTGATGTCACAGCCCTCTACTGAG
This sequence comes from Loris lydekkerianus, assembly GCA_963574355.1. NCBI lineage: Eukaryota > Metazoa > Chordata > Mammalia > Primates > Lorisidae > Loris > Loris lydekkerianus. Next base: position 24,839 of record CAUYPK010074362.1, read on the forward strand.
GGCGATGTAGTGAGACTTTGTGTCAAAAAAAAAAAAAAAGAAAAGTCAATTTTATGTTGTTTTACCTATTACATCTTGACTAAAATTATTCGAATATTCTTGTCCTTTATTATCAATACTGGGATTGTTATGATTAATAAGTAATAGTAATAGCATAATAAATAAATTGTGTAGTACAAATAACATAACAAAAAAAATTGTGGTGTCGTGACTTCAGCAGAAATGTAGTAAAGAATTCCACAATTCCATCTTGAAAATCTACTAAAAATCTACTAAAAATCTGAGAACAAATAACTTTTTAAAAAAAAAATTTTTTTTGGCACTCTGGAAACTAACCAAAAGATTTCAGCAACTTGGGGAATGCATATTCAAGAAAAATAGTTGGTATCAGTAAGAACAATAAGATTTTTTATTTTTAACTTACCCTGGTTCCATCCTTCACTCTACAGTTTAGCAACAGCCTTGAGAATAGCTGCCTATATTTCCACTACGAGTACTATATAGAACAGAATGAACTTCATGTATAAAAAATTAACCTATGTGTTGCCTCCCTGGAAGATCTGCTCAGAAGGCTTGTTTTCCTTATCATCCTGGAACTCACCGAGGGGTAAGGCAGCAAATGAGGGTTTTTCTTTTTTTAAAGAAAACATTTACAGGTAAATATTATAGATGCTATTGTCTGAAGTAATGTGTAACAGTTGAGGAAAACAATCAGACTAAATAAAACTACTTGGATAAACCACTGGGAATGAAATGCTTTGGGGGAAATTAGGGCTTTGAAAACCTTTAACATATTTCTGAGAATTTACAAGGCATTGCATGTACCTTATTCATGCTTAGGAAAGATTTGACCACATTGAGGTTCTGCCCAAACAGAATGTGTAGGCCAAGGCAGAGTTGTAAACTGCCAAGCTGAGTGTTGAAGGCATGGCTTAAAACACACATAGAGCCTCTCTTCAGAGAACAGGAGATTTTCAATTTCAAACACATAAAGAAATCTGTGTTAAATTGTTAGCTGATGGGCTGGGTGCAACGGCAACGGCTCTAGCTGATAAGCTTACCACTCTGGGAGGCCGAGGCAGGTGGATTGCTTGAGTTCAGGAGTTTGAGACCAGCCTGAGCAAGAGCAAGACCCCATCTCGAAAAACAGGTAGGTTTTGTGGAGGTGCTTGTAGTCCCAGCTCCTCAGGAGGCTGAGACAAGAGGGTCCCAAGAGTTTGAGGTTGCTCTGAGCTGTCACCATAGCACTCTACCAAGGGTGACAAAATGAGACTGGTCTCAAAAAAACAAACAAACAAACAAAAAACCAAATCCTTAGCTGACCTCTAAGTTTGACCATAGATGACAAAGAATGAAAAATATGAACTTAATTCAGAAAAGTCACTAAACAAACAACTATGACAGGTAGAATAGCATGGAAAGGAGAAATAGTCCTATTTCTGGACTTGCCACATTACAATATTTAAAATGTTTGGTATTCAACAAAATAATTATGAGACATGTTAAAGAAACAAGAAAGTATGGCACGTGCAAAAAATATGTTCAGTCAATAAAAATTATGTTTTTAGGATGCACAGGCATTGGCCTTACTAGACAAAGACTTTAATCAACGATTCTAAATATGTTCAAATAACTAAAGGAAACCATATCTAAATAACTAAAGGAAAACATGAGAATGACATCTCACAAAATAGAGAATATCAATAAAGAGATTTTTAAAATAAAAAATACAAATAAAAATTCTGGAGTGCAAAAATAAAATAGCTAGAGGGATCACTAGTAAATTTTAGCAGTCACAGAAAGAATGGATGGAGTTGAAGACAGGCCAATTGAAAATATTCAACTTGAAAAACAGGGGAAAATGAAGAGCAATAAATGGGGTCTAATAGACCTGTGGGACAACATCAAGATATGTATAATGGAAATTCCAAGAAGGAAGGAGAAAGATAAAAGGCAGAAAGCATGTTTGAAAGCATAGTTGTCTAAAACTTACCAAATTTGATGACATCACCCAAAGCAATCTACAGATTCAATGCAATCCCCATTAAAATACCATCATCAGGGTGGCACCTAGTGGCTCATTGGTTAGGGTGCTGGCCCCATATACCAAGGTTGGCAGGTTCGAACCTGGCCCCGGCCAAACTGCAACAAAAAAATAGCAGGAGAATCACCTAATCCCAAGAGCTGAAGGTTCCTGTGAGCTGCAATGCCCCGGCACTTTACTCAGGGTGACAAAGTGAGACTCTGTCTCTAAAAAAAAAAAAAAAAAACAACATCATTATACTTTCAACATTTGGAAAAACAATTCTTCATTTTGTATGGAACCAGAAAAAACCCTGTATAGCCAAAGCAATTCTTAGTAATGAACAAAAAGCTGGGGGTATCACCCTACCAGACTTTCAGCTATACTACAAGGCCATAGTGATCAAAATAGCATGATATCAGCATAAAAATAGAGACATTAACATTTGGAATGGAATAGAAAACCATGAGATGAAACTAACCTCTTACAGCCACCTGATCTTTGATAAACCAAACAAGAACACGATGGGGAAAAGAATCCCTATTTAATAAACGGTGCTGGGAGAACTAGGTAATCACGTGTAAAAGACTGAAACTGGACCTGCCCCTCTCACCACTTACAACAATGGTTCTCAACCTTCCTAATGCCGCAATGTATTTCCATTGTTACAAAGGGGTTGCAACCCACAGGTTGAAGACCGCTGACTTACAAAAATTGATTCAAGATGGATAGAAGATTTAAGCCTCAGGCATGAAACAATAGAAATCCTTGAGGAAAGTATGAGGAAAACACTTGAAGATATCTGCCTGAGGAAAGATTTTGTGAAGAAAACTTCCGTGGCAATTGGAACAACAACAATAATAAACACATGGGACTCAATTAAAATGAAAAGCTTCTGTACAGCTAAGGAAACAACAACCAAAGCAAATAGACAACTTTCAGAATGGGGAAAGATATTTGCATATTATGAATTGGATAAAAACTTGACAACTAGGATCTATAGAGAACTCAAATTAATCAACAAAAAATGACCCAACAATACCATATATCATTGGGTGAGAGACCTGAATAGAACCTTTTCTAAAGAAGACAAACAAATGGCTAACAAATATATGAAAACATGCTCATTGTCCCTGAACATCAGAGAAATGCAAATCAAAACTATCCTGAGAGAATATCTAATCCCAGTGAGAATGGCTCACATCCCAGAGACTCAAAGCTGCAGATGCTGGTGTGGACGTAGAGAGAAGGGAACACTTTACACTGCTGCTGGGACTGCAAACTTTTTGGAAGGAGGTATAGAGAATCCTCAAAGAACTCAAATTAGATCTTCCATCTGATCCTGCAATCCCATTACTAGGCATCTACCTTTTATCATGAGGACATTTGCACTAGATTGTTTATTGCAGCTCAATTTACAATTACCAAAATGTGCAAACAGCTTAAATGCTCACCAAACCAGGAGGTATATGTATACCATGGAATACTATTCAGCCACTAAAAAGGATGGAGACTTTACATCTTTTGTATTAACCTGGATGGAGGTGGAACACATTCTTAGTAAAGCATCCCAAGAATGGAGAAGCAAGAATTCAATGTACTCAATTCTAATATGAAGGCAGCAGATGAGCTAATATATGGTGGAGGGTAGGGGAATGAGGGAGCAGGAAGAGGGGAAGGGGGAGGGAGATGGGGAATCATGGAGTAGGACCTCCATGGGGGTCCTACACCTCTTAGGGGCGGGACACAATTATAAGAGGGACTTTATCTAACAAATGCAATCAGTGTAACCTCATTCTTTGTAACCTCAATGAATTCCAAACAATTTTTAAAAAATTAAAAAAGAATTTGTAGCCAAATTAAAGATCAATAAATAAATAAATAGGGTTTCTCACTTTTAAAGATACTTTTTGAAATTGCAAATGAGTCACAAACAAATGGTATCTGGGAATATTTGAAATTAATATTTATTTATTTTAATTGATAAGGGAAAAATAGAAACTGGTTGTAAAGCCAGAAGTGTTCAGTATGTATGTTCTAACGTTCTCAAATACAAAAAACTTTCCTTTGGATGCTTTCCCTAGTTTTTCATTTCAATTTTGACTTAAGGGGCTCTTGATAGTCTGAAAAGATAACCGGTGTTGGGATTGGTAGAAGAATCCACCATGGCCTGCAGCATTTCCACCTCCGGCGGCAGCCGCCAATTACATCTTCTGTAAATTTGCAGATATCTCTTCTGCAGACTCCAGACAGATTGAGACAGTGTCCTTCAGCAGAACCCAGGCCACATCTCACTGCAGAGGAAAAGATCCAGGGAGCCAATTAGTCAATGAACAGAATACAAAACCACACACACTCTCAGGTAACAGAACAATTCTGTCAGAGGAGAAAAGATGGACAGAGGGTCCCTGGTCTCCTGTTCTCTGTAGATCTCTATAGATACAAGAGAGGGCAAAGCATTGCTCCCTGACCCTCTCATTCACTCTATTTCCTTTTTAACCACAGATCAAATATTAAGGCAGCCCCCCTTTTCTTTTCTTTCTTTTATTTATTTATTTATTTTGAGAGGAAGGAAAGGGAAATTTATTACTTTGCTGGCAATGGGGGTAAAAGGCAGGCTTTTCACCTCTAGATACTGATTTTTCCTGCTTTTAAAAGGGAGGGCCTATTGTCACTTAACTACAGTCAATGTACCATCTCTGCCGAAGACAAAACTGGCATGTCTAAAAGTCTTGGCATGTCCAATTTATGCTTCAAAACCCAACCTTGGTAAATATCAAAACAAAAGGGATGAAAAAAAATACATATCCTAAATACACATATGTCTTCATTTCTCCTTTAAATAGATCTTTTAACAAATATTTGTTGAGTGTCTATTTGCCAGGCATTTTTTTTTTTTTGGTACTAATACTAGAACAGCGAAAATGGCAACAACATTTCTTATTCTCACAGAACTTACATTCAGTGAAGAAAATCTAACCATACAAAAATAGGATGATAGGACTTGGCGCCCGTAGCTCAGTGAGTAGGGCGCCAGCCACATACACCCATGCTGGCGGGTTTGAGTCTGCTAAACAGCAATGACAACTGCAGCAACAACAATAACAACAAAAAAAGCCGGGCATTATGGCAGACACCTGTAGTGCCAGCTACTTCGGAGGCTGAGGCAAGAGAATCGTTTAAGCCCAAGAGTTAGAGGTTGCTGTGAGCTGTGATGCCACAGAACTCTACTGAGGGTGACATAGACTCTGTCTCAAAAAAAAAAAAAAAAAAATAGGATGACAAAATAATTTCAGAAAGTGGTAAGTGCTTAAAACAAAATAACAAAATAATGAGTTAGATAATAGTCTGGAAGATGGGCTTGATAAAATGAATGGAGAAAGCTTTTATGAGGATGTAACGTATGAACTGATTCCAGAATAATGAGCATGAACGCATTAAGCAACTATCCAGAAGACAATACTGTTGCCATATAGAACATCAAGAGCAAAATCTCATGCTTAGCTTATTTACAGCACAGAAAGAAAACCTGGGTGGATAGAGCACACTGGAAAAAGAATAAGTTTTATAAGAAACGAGGTGCAATAAAATAGGATCAAGATTGTGCCTTGGAGGACATTAGCTTGCAGATTCATTTTATTTGCTGTTGTAATCGTTTGACTTCTCCCTTAATAATCCACGTGGTCACTCTTATTTTAAATGTTTAATATTTTATCTTTTCCATTTTAAATCTCCTTTAAATAGATCTTTTAACAGATATTCGTTGAGTGTCTATTTAATTTAAATGAGATTTGAAATGGGTAAATCTCATTTTACCCACATAATTCAGACAGGGATAGGGGGAAGGTTTCAGGAAAACAGGTCATGTGGGAACTCAGCTGTGGGCTAGTCTCATGTCTAACAGGCATAAGTCACGTTGTTGGATAATTTATTATGAGCCTGGAGTTCGGAAGAGAGGACTGAGAGGAGAATTTAAAAAGACAGGACAGTTGGAGGAGAGGGAGAAGAGGACCCAGAACCGAGCCCTGGGGTTCTTTAATATGAAGAGTTGTAGGAAGAGATGAGGAAGCAGAAAGGAAACTGAAGAGGGAATGTGAGAAGGGCTGAGAATGAAGTGAATGTTGCCCTGGAAGCCAAGTGAAGACAGTAGATTAGGAACAAGGGTGTGGCCGTTCGTGATAAACACCTGTCACAGACCGAGGGAGGCTGCATGAGAAACACCCATTTGCATTTGGTAATGTGGAGATGATTGGAAAATTTGACAACAGCAGTATCAATAGCAGGGTGGGAAAAAATGAGGGAGACCTGGCTGGAATGTATTTATGACACAATGAGAGAAGAAAAATTGGTGACAAGAGACCATGGACAGCTCCTTTTAGGTGTTTTGTTGCAAAATAGAGCAAAAAACTGAGTTGGCTTTGGAAGAAAAGCAAAAATATATATATTTTAAAATCAAACAAACAACAGTATATTTGTATGTTGATGGTAATCATCTGGTAGAAAGAAAATTAATCGTATAGTGAACTACAGCAGGGAAATTCTTACATGCACAAGAGGGGGTGAAATATAGTGTATGCATTTAGAACATCTAAAACAGTTTTCTTCAACTCTCTGGAGCATCTGTTGTGACGTCAACCTGTTCACTCCTGAGTGGTTATTTTAAGCATGTTCTTGGTTTTTTCCTGATAAATGTCACCAGATTATTATAAAGTGTATTAGTCTTTTAAAAACCAACTTGTTTGTTTTGTTGGCTTTTTTCTTTTCTTTTTTTTTTTTTTATTAAATCATAGCTGTGTACATTGATATGATCATGGGGCATCATACACAAGTTTCACAGACCGGTTGACACATTTACATCACACTAGTTAACATAGCCTTCCTGGCAATTTCACAGTTATTGTGTTAAGACATTTACTAAGTTTCACATATACCATTGTAAGATGCACCACAAGTGTATTCTCAGCAATCCCCCTCCCGCCCCCCCCTTTCCCCCTTCCCCTTGGCTTTTTAAATGTTTTTCTCTTTCAGTTGTTCCATTATTTTAAGTTTTTGTCTTTATAATTTTCTTCCCTTTATCATTTTCGATTTGTTATGTTTTCTTCTAAAGTTCCAAGATGCATGGGACTTGTGTTAAGACTCATTAACTTTTAATAGTTTATCATTTTTTGCACCCATAGCTCTGTGTTATCCACTACCAGGTGGTGAAGCTGTAACACACCACCATTATCACCACATCTTAGTGCTTTACTCATGATTGTTTCACTTGTTTGAAGTTCCTTTAATTCTCCTTTCTAGTCTTCAGGTTCACTTTGCAAATTATTATTATTATTATTTTTGCAGTTTTTGACCAGGGCTGGGTTTGAACCCGCCACCTACAGCATATGGGGCTGGTGCCCTACTCCTTTGAGCTACAAGCACCGCCCTGCAAATAATTTTTCATTTATAGCTAGATACAATCGTATTCCCTTTGTAAAGTCTGTGTTATCAATTTTTTTTTTTTGTTTATTTGTTTTTTTCAGACAGTCTCACTTTGTTGCCCTTGGCAGAGTGCCGTGGTGTCATATCACACAGCAACCTCAAACACTTGGGCTCAAAAGATCATTTTGCCTCAGTATCCCCAGAAGCTAGGACTTGTAGTTGCTCATCACAATGCCCGGCTATTTTTAGAGATGGCGTCTCATTCTTGCTCAGGCTGGTCTCAAACTCCAGAGCCCAGGCAATCCACCTGCCTCAACCTCCCACAGTGCTGGGATTACAAGCGCGAGCCACCCCGCCTGACATTATTGGGTTTTTTTGTTTGTTTATACCTTGACCAAATCACAAAAAGAAGGCGTTCCCTTCTTCTCAAACTCCATGTTGCCAAACAGCCATTCTTTAACTTTTCACTTGTCTTGGAATAGTCATTTTTTAATGTTTATCTCTTTCCATAAAACTTTCAGACCCTGTGTAACTCACTTAGTATTAGGTTCATCCATCTCTCTGACCAAATGAGTGAATAGTCATAGATGTTGCTGCAATTTAATCCTGTCAAGATCTAACTTCCTAGGAATAGATATCCACACCTCACCAAGGCATCCCAAGATATGAAATCACAATAAAGCAGAACGTGATCTCCTTAGGCAGTTTGGTTAATGGTAATGGACTGGATTTCCTTTCTATCTTGCCTTGTCATAATCCTAGGGGAGCCATTGGTATTAGGTTTCTGAACCCATCGGACTCATCACGGAATCTTGTTTGACCTGCCAGATACCTTTCCAAACTGCACAGCCCTGTGATTAGTTACCAGCTTACCTGAGGGTAAGAGGGTCAAGAAGAGGAGAAGAGCGAATAGAAGCAAATGGAACCTCATGGCTGAAGGGCCAGCAAGGAGAGGTATCACATCGTGGAGCCCATAGCCTCGGAGGGTGGCAGGCTCAGGGCTTTTAACAATGCCGCCTGGGTCTGTGGTTTGCTCTTGGTTAGTAGAGCCTAACAAAAAGAGAATACCTTAGTCTCCCACAGGAAATTCCCAGGAACACAGACGTACATAAATGCGGCGATAACTCAATGGATGAGAAAGCAGAAGGTGAAAGTTCTTCCTTTCCCAAAGACTCAGGATACCTTCATCATCAGCCACTGTCTTTACTGTCTCCCACTAGAACATGAATCAGTCACTGATCACACTTTACACACCCACTGTGTGTGAGGCAGCACAGTCAGAGCCAAGGTCGAAGTATGGCATCATCATTAGAGGCAGTGTTAAACGAGTTCAGGCAACAATATTTTGAATATAATGTGTAACAGTCATAAGGAGCCATAAGAGACGATGGCTGTTTTAGTGGTTATTTCTACTGAAAGTCAGTAGTGGGGAGGGGTCATGAGCATACCAAGAAAGGCTTCATAAAAGAGAATAGTATACAGGATATGCTTTCAAAGAGTTTGGCATTTCCTTGCTTAAGGAAAGGGAGAGCTGGGAGCTGTTTGATGAATATAAAGTTACAGCTACCCATGAGGAGTAAGTTGTAGAGATCAGCTCTATAGCGTAATGTCTGTAATTAACCATAAGAGATTGCATACTTAAAAAATTTGCTAAGAAAGTAATCCTAGCATTCTGGGAGGCTCACAGATTTGAGACCAGCCTGAGCAAAAAGTGAGAACTTGTCTCTACCTAAAATAGAAAAAACTGAGGCAAGAAGACCGCTTGATCCTGAGTTGGAGGTTGCTGTGAGCTATTACTCCATGGCACTTTACCCAGGGCAACAGCTTAAGACTGTCGAAAGAAAGAAAGAAATTTGCTAAGAGAGTAAACATAATGTTAGGTTTTCTGACAACAAAAACAACAAAAGAAACTTTTGGAGGTGAAGGATATACTTATTACCCGGATTGTGTTTGTGGTAACATGATTGATATGTCCAAATTTGCCAATTGCATTTATAAATTATGTGCAGTTTTTTTGTATACTAATTGCCAATACCTCAATACATCTGGAAAAAGAATTTAGCGTCTTATCTTTATAGCCACACCGTTAAGTTGAAAGCATATTCCAACTTCATTTTGGATATTTTGACTTTTTTTAATTTTTGAGACAGAGTCTCACTCTGTCACCCAGGCTGGAAAGCAGTGGTATCATCATAGCTCACTGCAGCCTCTAACTTCTGGGCTCAAGTAGTCCTCCTACCTCAGCCTCCCAAATAGTGTGCCATGACACTTGGATAATTTTTCAATTTTAGTAGAGACAGAATCTCATGCTTGCTCAAGCCAGTCTTGAACTCCTGAGCTCAAGGGATCCTCCTGCCTCGGCCTCCCAGAGTACTAGGATTACAGGTGTGATGATTACATGCCTGGCCAAGAAAACAGAGAAGTAGGAAAAATTAAATTATTTGGAATTATCTGAAATTCAATCACAGCTAAAGATTTTGAAATACTTTCCCCAGTATAGGTATCCTTTGCTATCTCTGCAGAATATCACTACAATAATTATATATTTTTAACCTAAGCAGAACTATTTGGCTAGAAATCTACTTTATTGAGTATGATGATTATCAGCTTCTACAATGGTCCCCAGTGACCCTTACTGCCTGATGGCCATGTTCTGGTAACTCCTCCTTTTGAGAGTAGGCTGGACTGCTTCTAATGAACAGAGCATAGAAGATGTGATGGGATGACACTTCTCAGATCAGGACCAAGCCCATCTGGGGCAGCCTCTCTCACCTTCTTGCTGTCTTACTTGCTCTGAGGAAAGCCAGCTGTCCTGTTCTAAGCTACTTTATGGAAAGACTCCTGCAGCAAGGGATTGATTCGGTTGTCCACCACAACACCCAGCTAGTTTTTCTACTTTTTGTAGAAACGGGATCACAGTCTTGCTCAGGCTGGTCTTGAACTCCTGAGCTCAAGCAATCCACCGTCTTCGGCCTCCAAGAGTGCTAGGATTACAGATGTGAGACATCACACCTGGGCTGTAATTTCTTGGATGTATTTTAAAGTAATCTAGAGAAGCAATATTCAAAGGTAAAATATAGGGACAAGTACAAAACTAGGGAAATGAATCGAATAAGATTTACTTGAGCGATCAGATCTTGATTTTAATCAATTCAGAAGTTAGACACCGAAAAAGATGGGGAAACAAAAACAAGAGAGAAATGGTATTTAAGAATGAATGTGATGAAAATTACGCTGGAGTGTCCAGGGGTGACTTCCCTATGCTGCACGTCTACGGAGTAAGGGCACAGCACTACAAAGGGGTGTGGGTGGTGAGTGGCTTGCACCATTTAGGGGTGAGACTTGGGCTTTCCCAGGAAGGCAGTAACGTGCTCTCGGGGCAGGTCACTGGTCTTCCTCTGGTGCCTCTGGTTCGTACTGTTTTGCAAGCCTGTAGCAGGGTCTCTCACAGCACCGTTGACACTATGGAAGATGCTCAACACCGCCTCTCACTTCTACCTCCTAGATGCTGGTAGCACCTTTCTGGTTGCCACAACCAAAAATATCTCCAGACATGACCAATTCTGTCCTAGGGACAAAACCATCTCCATTTGAAACACCTGGTCTACAGGACTTAAATCTTCACCCAAGGGTTGTTTCTCTTTCCCCTGTGGTCATTCTGACTACTAATTAGGGATTGGGGTGGACTCTCGAATTGTCAAATTGCAGCTGGCTTTGGACGAACACAGGGAGACATTTGGGTTGTGTAAATATATCAGGAGCATAGACAAACTGGATTATTTTATCCTTTGGACTATCAGAGAGAACTATGTAGGTTTATCATTTTTCTGCATGACTGGGCCTCCTCCACCTTTTATCTGCCCCATAGTTGTGCCAAGCCTCAAAGGTACAGGCAAGTTATGGGGGTGGAAGCTATGGTTACTCTGGAAGGCTGTGTTCTGGGTGGAGGAACACAGCAATTTCTTATAAATGATTTTAAAAATTATTTTATTTTATTCTTTATATTGAGAGGCTAAATTATACGTCTCCTTTGCATAGAGCATAATATTTTTAAGTATATATGCTTTGTGGGATGACTAAATCTGGTGAATTAACATATGTATAACCTCACAGTTACCATTTTTGTGGTGAGTAGATCAAAATATAAATAAAATTATAGCATGACATTCCAGCAACTTCTTCTTCTCTCATACAAGCACTTGGATACAGTAAGTTTATTTCAAAATGCTACTTTAGCTTTACTTCTCACATTTTGATATGCTATGTTTTTTTAATTCAATTTAAAATACTTAACAATTTTTTTTATTAAATCATAGCTGTGTACATTAACTCAATCATGGGGTACCATGTGCTGGTTTTATATACAATTTGAAATGTTTTCATCAAACTGGTTAACATAGCCTTCATGGCATTTTCTTAGTTTTTGTGTTAAGACATTTATATTCTACACTTAGTAAATTTCACATGTACCCTTGTAAGATGCACCGTCAGTGTGGTCCCACCAATTACTCACTCTTCACCCCTCCTTCCCCCTCTCATCTCTTCTCCCCTCCCCTCCCTCTCCCTTTCTTCTTGGGCTATAATTGGCTTATAGCTTTCATCAGAAAGCTATAAGTTGGTTTCATAGTAAGACTGAGTACATTGGATACTTTTCCTTCCATTCTTGAGATACTTGGCTAGGAAGAATATGTTCCAACTCCATCCATGTAAACATGTAAGAGGTAAAGTCTCCATCTTTCTTTAAGGCTGCATAATATCCCATGGTGTGTATATACCACAATTTATTGATCCATCCATGGGTTGATGGGCACTTGGGCTTCTTCCATGACTTAGCAATTATGAATTGGGCTGTAATAAACATTCTGGTACATATATCTTTGTTATAATGTGATTTATGGTCTTCTGGTAGAGGTCTTTCTAGTAGAGGAATTGTAGAATTGAATGGCAGGTCTATTATTAGACCTCTAAGTGTTCTCCAAACATTTTCCCCAAAGGAACATGTTAGTTGGCATTCCCACCAGCAGTGTAGAAGTGTTCCCTTTTCTCTACATCCACGCCAGCATCTCTGGTTTGGGGATTTTGTGATGTGGGCTAATCGTAGTGGAGTTAGATGATATCTCAAAGTAGTTTTGATTTGCATTTCTCTGATGATTAAGGATGATGAGCATTTTTTTCATATGTCTGTAGGCTGTGCACCTGTCTTATTCAGAGAAGTTTCTCTGAAAGAAGTCTGAGAGAAGTCCCTTGCCCACGCTGAGATGGGATCACTTGCTCTTTTCTTGCTAATAAGTTTGACTACTCTGTGGATTCTTGTTATTAAACCTTTGTTGGAGACATAACCTGCAAATATCTTCTCCCATTCTGAGGGCTATCTGCTTGCTTTACTTACTGTGTTCTTGGCTGGGCAGAAGCTTTTTAGTTTGATCAGATCCCAGTAGTATCTTTTTGATGTTGCTTCAATTGCCCTGGGGGGTCCTCCTCATAAAATATTCACCAAGGCCAATTTCTTTAAGAGTTTTCCCTGCACTTTTTTCTAGTATTTTTATAGTTTTATGTCTTAAGTTTAAATCTTTAATCCAGTGAGAGTTTATCTTAGTTAATGGTGAGAGGTTTGGGTCCAGTTTCAATCTTCTACAGGTCGCCAGCCAGTTCACCCAGCACCATTTGTAAAATAGGGAATCTTTTCCCCACTAAATGTTTTTAATTGACTTGTCAAAGATCAAATAATGGTAAGTAGGTGGATTCATCTCTTGGTTCTCTATTTTGTTCTATACATCTACCTCTCTGTTTTTGTGCCAGTACCATGCTGTTTTGATCACTATTGATTTATAGTATAGTCTGAGGTCTGGTAGCATGATTCCTCCTGCTGTTTTTATTTCTGAGTAATGTCTTGACTATTTGAGGGTTTTTTTGATTCCATATAAAATGAAGTATTTTTTTTTGAGATTTTTAAAGTATGACAGTGGAGCTTTAATAGGGATTGCATTAAAATTGTATATTTCTTTGGGTAGTATGGACAGTTTAACAATGTTGATTCTTTCCAGTCATGAGCATGGTATGCTTTTCCATTTGTTAACATCTTCAGCTATTTCTTTTCTTAGAGTTTCATAGTTCTCTTTATAGAGATCTTTCAGGTCCTTTGTTAGGTAAACTCCCAAATACTTCACCTTCTTTGGCACTACTGTGAACGGAATAGAATCCTTGACTATTTTTTCCCCTTGGCTAATGTTGGTATATATAAAGGTACCAATTTATGAGTGTTGATTTTGTAACCTGAGATGATGCTATATTCCTTGATCACGTCTAAGAGTTTTGTAGTAGAATCCCTGGTGTTTTCCAGATATACAATCATATCATCTGTGAAGAGTGAAAGCTTGATCTCTTCTGAGCCTATATGGATACCCTTGATTTCCTTTTCTTCCCTAATTGCGATGGCTAAGACTTCCATTACAATGTTAGAGAGCAGTGTAGACAATGGGCAACCTTGCCTGGTTCCTGACCTGAGTGTAAATGATTTCAATTTAACTCCATTCAATACGATATTGGCTGTGGGTTTGCTATAGTAGAGCTCTATCAGTTTAAGAAATGTCCCTTCTATACCAATTTTCTTAAGTGTTCTGATCATGAAGGGATGCTGGATATCATGAAGGGATGCTGGATATCAAAAGCTTATTCAGCATCAATTGAGAGAATCATATGGTCTTTGTTTTTTAATTTATTTACATGATAAATTATATTTATAAATTTATGTATATTGAACCAGCCTTGAGACCCTGGGATAAAACCCACTTGGTCTTGGTATATAATTAGTTGATGTGTTGCTGGATTCTGTTTGTTAAGATCTTGTTGAATATTTTCATATCTATATTCATTAGTGATATTGGTCTATAATTTTCTTTTCTTGTTGGGTCTTTTCCTGGTTTGGGGATCAAGGTGATGTTTGCTTCTGTGACTGTGTTGGGTAATAATCCTCCTTTTCCTATATTTTTGAAAAAGTTGAGTAATATAGGTACTAGTTCCTCTTTAAAGGTTTGGTAGAATTCTGATGTGAAGTCATCTGGTCCCAGGCTTTTCTTTTTTTAGGGAGATTTTGTATAGTTGATGCTATTTCAGAACTTGATATAGACCTGTCCAACATTTCCACTTCATTCTGGCTAAATAACCAGGAAGGTCATGTGCTTCCAAGTATTGGTCAATTTCTTTCAGATTTTTATATTTCTGAGAATAAAGTTTCTTGTAATATTCATTAAGAATTTTTTTAATTTCTGAGGAATCTGTTGTTATTTCATCATTACCATTTCTGATTGATGTAATTAGAGATTTTTATTCTTTTTTTCCTGGTCAGGTTAGCCAAAGGTTTATCTATTTTATTGACCTTTTCAAAAAACCAACTTTTTTATTTATTGATCTCTTGTATAATTATTTTGTTTTCAATTTCATTTAATTCTGGTTATTTTGGTTATTTCTTTTCTTCTGTTGGGTTTGGGATTGGAATGTTCTTCCTTTTCCAGTTGCTTTAGATGTCCCATTAAGTTGTTTTCTTCCTCTCTTTCCATTCTCTTGAGGAAGGCTTGCAGTGCTATAAACTTCCCACTTAGGACTGCCTTTGCAGTATAACAGACGTTCTGATAATTCGTGTCTTCATTATAATTTTGTTCCAAAAATTTGGTAATTTCCTTCGTGATCTCGTCTATGACCCAGCTATCATTCAGCATAAGGTTATTTAACTTCCATGTTCTTGTATGAGTATGCAGATTCCTGTTGTTACTGAGTTCAACGTTTATTCCATGATGGTCCAAGAAGATGCAAGGAATAATTTCTATTCTTTTAAATTTGCTGAGGTTAGACTTGTGACCTAAGATGTGATCAATTTTGGAGTATGTTCCCTGGGCTGATGAGAAGAATGTGTATTCAGTTTTGTTAGGATGAAATGTTCAGTACATGTCTGTTAAATCCAAATGTTGAATGTTTACATTTAAATCTAAAATTTCTTTGCTTAGCTTCTTATTGGAGGATCTATCCAACACTGCCAAATGAGCATTAAAATCTCCAACTATTATGGAGCTGGAGGAAATCAAGTTGCTTATGTCTGTTAGAGTCTCTCTTATAAATTGAAGCACATTCTGGTTGGGTGCATAAATGTTAATAATTGAAATCTCATCATACTGAGTGTTACCCTGAACAAATATGAAGTGACCATCCTTATCCTTCCTTACTTTTGTTGGTTTAAAGCCTGTTGTATCTGAAAATAGAATTGCAACACCTGCTTTTTTCTGATTTCTATTTGTCTGAAATACAGATGACCATCCCTTCACCCTGAGTCTATATTTATCTTTTAAGGTAAGATGAGATTCTTGGATGCAGCCTGAGTTTTTGTACCCAGTCAGCCAGTCTGTGGCTCTTTAGAGGACAATTTAAACTATTCACATTAATTGAGAATATTGGTAAGCCCGGTAGAGTTTTGAGTATCGAGTTTTTTGAAAGTCCAGTGGACATTTTCAATCCTTTTGCCACTGTGGAAGTTGGAATTTGATCAAAAGTTTCTGAGTGAGTTTACTTTTGTCGTGGAGGATTGTGCTGGTCATTATGGAGGATAGGTCTAAGAATATCCTGGAGAGCTGGTTTAGTTATGGCAAATTTCTTCAACATGTGAATGTCATTAAAGTATTTAATTTTCCATCATAAATGAAACTCAGTTTAGCTGGATACAGGATCCTGGGTTGAAAGTTATTTTGTTTTAGGAGATCAAAAGTCGATGACCACCCTCTTCTAGCTTGAAAGGTTTCAGCAGAGAAGTCTGCAATCATTCTAATATTCTTTCCTTTGTAGGTTATGGTTTTCTTATGTCTGGCTGCTTTCAGAATGTTTTCCATATTAACTTTAGTGAAGTTAATTATGATGTGTCTGGAAGTTGTCTTATACAGGTTGAGTCATGCTGGGGTTCTGAAACTGTCTGCATTTCAGAATCTCTTGTCATGTCTGGAAAGTTCTCCTTCATAATTTCATGAAGAAGGGCCTCTGTGCTTTGTGAAGCAACTTCGTCACCTTCAGGATTCCTATAAGGTGAATATTAGTTTTCTTTGAATTATCCCAAAGCTCTCTGAGAGAATGATCTGTTTTTGCTCTCCATTTCTCTTCCTCTTTGAGTGCATAGGAGCATTAAAAAGCTTTTTCTTCAGTGTCAGAAATCCTTTCTTCTGCTTGCTCCATTCTGTTACTGAGGGATTCTACTGTATTTCTCAGATCTTTGAGGACTGCAAATTCTTGTCTCAACGTGTCAAAATCTTTGGTGATTTTTGTCTTTGAATTCATTGAATTCTTGAGACAACTTTTGAATTTCTCCTTGAATTTCCAATTCCAATTTTACCTCCATTCCATTAATCTTATTTGTAATCCAAACTCTGAATTTGATTTCTGACATCTCAGCCATTTGTCTGTGAATGGTATCTTCAGTTGTGTCTGCTATATCATTCCTTGGGGGACTTGATCTACTCTGTTTATTCATGTTACCAGATTTTTTCTGCTGATCCCACCCCATGATTATATTACACTGTTTGGCTAGGTGAGTGCATAAGGTGAAGTTGGGTTGGGGAGCTCCTGGAGTAGTGATTAACCAGCCCTTTGCCCAAGAGCTGTGACTGGTGTCCATACCTTTTCTCCTAGAGCTTTGCAAAGGACCTGTACAGTGCTACAGCCTGAGACACTAGGGACTTACTTGCTGTTGTGGGGCTAAATGGTTCTGTCTTGTTTTCAGCTGGTCTCTATCCTACCTTAGTGAATTAGTTACTCTGTATTGAAGTCTCAGCTATGGAGAAATACCAGCAATTAAGTCACCCTGCCCCCCAAGGACAACAACTAGAAAAGGAAAATCAAACCTTTCCACAATCACACACCCACAGTACCACTTTGGATAGTCCTCAGGTGATTAGTCCAGTCAGAGAGATTCAAATCAATTGTCCCAGTCAGCACCCAGTCTCCAGTGAGGGAGTTCAAAAGGTCTCCGACAACTAGATAGCAGGGGTATGGTGGCAGCTTGAGTATGACTTGTTTAGGTGCTCTGTGGAGTCAGAAGGACCCCTCCAGCAAATGAATCATTCTGGGATGTTGATACCTCCTTCCCCACCTTGCTCCTTTGTCATACCCAGTCACTGGTAACTCCGCAGGGCTATGGCCAAGTTCCCTCTAATGAGTAGATGCTCCAGGGGGTTGAGCCTGCCTGAGTCACAGAGAGACCTTATGTCACCCCAGCCAGGCCTCTGCACTCTGTCACCATCCAGCAGGGGAAGCTGAGGCCTGACAACCTCGGGTGGTTAATGGAAGCTGGGGCAGTTCACTCAGTTTCAGCCACACCCCTGATTGATGTTGCTGACACTTATATTTGTGCAGAATTTCTGATTCTGTCCTGGCAATATTCCCCCGCAGACCAGGCACTGTTTGAGTTCACAGAAACTGTGACTCAGCCCTGGTCTGTGCCGCTGCCTGGAGCTGTCTTTTCTGTTTTCCCTGCAGTCTGTGTTGGGGTGGGAGCTGTTAGAGCTTGCACTCAGCTTTCAGTAGCCCCCCCAGCCTTTGTCTCAGCTATGATCCCCTGAGGGCTGGGTGCCTCTTAGGCTCAATAAAGTAGTCCTCTGGTGCAGCCCTGTCCTGGGAGTATGCCATCTCTGCACCTGCGCATGTCTTCAATTCTCTGTCCTGCCGCACTCCACTGAGGCCAGTACCATCTCAGGCATACCCTTTGGTCACAGGGCCTGCATCACCATCTCAGAACTATTCTGCAGTGTCTGCCACTGGAGAAGATGCCCAGCTTTCTCTGGTTTCCCAGATAGACAGGGAGTGTCCTTCCAAAATATCCCCAGGGGTGTGATCCTTATTGTTCCTCCTGCTGCTGCTGCTCCTCTGTGCTGGGGGGGGGGCCTCTCCCCTTAATTCATTCCACCGTTTTCTCCTTACCCCTGTGCCGCAGAATCAGCAGAGACCTGCAACAGCCCACGCCCTGTCCACACCTCTCAAGAAAATAACCAAGAATCTGGACTCCATGGGGGATAGGCTTTTGCTTCCTTGGAGTGAGAGTGGAGGGGAGTGTTGGGAGTTCAGAATTGCAGGTAGAGAATAGTTTTATACAGTTTTATTCCTGGCAGGAGAGTGCCATGGCACCCTAGTAGGGGAAGGAGGTCAGAATTGCAGGTAGAGAACAGTTTTATACAGTTTTATTCCTGGCAGGAGAGTGCCATGGCACCCTAGTAGGGGAAGGAGGTCCAGTTTTTAGGGGGTCTCTCCTGTGGGATAAAATGGGAGGACATTTGAACTCTGCTCACTTTTTTGTATGGGGCATACTGTGAGCTGTTCTCATGAGGGAGGGAACTCCCATCTGCTTGGCAATAGATTTTGTACCTATTGTTTGTATCCTTTGGGTCGCAGCTTGCCTCAGCAGGATTGATGTGAGTTCTTCAACCTTCTCTCTTGGCTCAGCTCCAAACTATCAGCTTATTTGCTAAACTTCTATCCTTTACCTCTCTTTCTAGATGGGAGCCTCTGTGGAAAGCTGGCTCCAGCCAGTCATCTAACCAATTTTTATTTAGAAGTTTTGTTGTTTAGTTTCTAGATAGTTGAGAATTTTAAAAATATTGAGTGTTAATTTGTTGTTTAAGTCTATTAAGGTCACAGAACATGCTTTGTGTGACTTGGATCATTTTATTTTAATACTTCCTTTATGAGCTAGAATATGGTCTATATTGGTAAATGCACACTTGAAAATAAGGTTTATTCTGCTATTGATATGTGAAGTTTTCTGTAAATATTCGTTAGGTTAACAGTTAGTATTTTTTCAACTCTTCTATCCTTACTGAATTTGTGTCCTTTGTTCTATTCATGACTGAAAGAGAAATGTCAACTTCTTTAAGTATATGTTTAGCTATTTCTCTTCCTCCTCTTTTTTGCTTCATGTATTTTAAAAATTTGTTAGATGCACAATATGAGATTTTTATAACTTCTTGATAAATTAACCTTGTTACTATTAATATTAAGTCATGTTCTTCCATGTCCCTGTTAATAATCCATGACTTTAAGTTTATTTTATCTGATGTTCAAATAACAATTACAACTTTATTTTCATTAGTATTTACATGTTTGTTTTTTTTTCTTCATCTTTTTACTTCTAACCTACTTATGTCTTTATGTCCTCAGCCTCCCACTCCCAGGTCATGTTCAACCAGGAGTTCATCAAAGGATGGATTTTACAGGAAACTGAACAATAATCAAGTGATAATATACAATATGAATTTTTAAATAAGTTTTTTGCTTGGTAGCTTTGCTTTATTCTTTATTGAGGACCCACTAAGAATCCCTATGGGGAAAAAAGGACAAAGAGAAAGAGAGTATAAATCAGTCAAATAAAGAAAAGTCTTCAGCTTTGGTTCTTGCTGGGTGTAGTACTGTCAATTCCGGGTTGATGTCCCAGGGGCAGGCAGCAATATTGGTCATTTAAACATCTCCCAACGTGGATTTCTGTTTCAATGCAGAAATCCTGGCAGGAGCCATCTGGACGTTCACAGATCTCCTTGAATCTGCCCTTGGCTGCACACAAAAGAGGATAATTGCAACTATTTATTAGTTTCCCTGAATCTTGATTGGATTACCGGCCAGGGAGAGGCAGTGTTTGAAAACAATCTTATGTGGATTTTTTTGTTGTGTTTTTTGATTTCTTAAACCAACACCCAATAATCTGCTGTCATACAAAAGTTTTTTGGCATTCTTTAAAAATCTGACAAGGTTGGGTGCACAAAAGTTGAAGCTGAGTAGCCCTCTCCCCCTTTTTAGGTTCTAGACCATGTACACTCCAGTTTATTTGTCTTACTATTTTTTATCTTCTATCACTGGTGGGGGAGATTAAATTTAAAAATGATGTCTTGTAGTGCTGATTTTCCTAGAGTAGAAGAAAGTTTTTAGAGAAGAAAAATGTCTCCCTTACTCCCCAGTGCTTTCTTTCCATATATATGTATGTATTTCCAAGTAAATATTTATTATGATAGATTATAATATATATATATATAATATATATATATATATTATATATATCTTTCAAAAGTGGAACTGAAATACAGATCTAAAGATAGTATACTTTAAATAAAGTGAGAGGATATTTTTCTAGGGAACAATTTTCCTACATACTTAATACATAAATATGCCTCTTTCAGTATTTGTTACTTCTGTGGCTTCATTTCTTTAGTTTTGAGGTTGCCATCTTGCTCTGGACACCACTACATACATTAAGAGTGAAATGTTAGAGTTCTTCTTAAAGGCTGAACAAATATATTTGATAAAACATTGAGTAATATTTGATTTATGTGCTAAGATATCACTGTTCTGAGGATGGCCTACAGTTTCAAAAGCAGTTTAATTCTGAGCAGTGTCCATACGTAACAAAGTGACCCATTTCAATGATGGCCTCTGTAGCTCTTTGCTGAATGGAGGATGGGTATCAGACCAGAGCTTCTAATTTCTTCTGTTCTGGAACACAAAGACTAATTCTTAAATAGCTTCAAATCACTACACAACATTTATTATACTTTCAGTGAATTCCTGAATTGAACTGAAATGCAAATGAATTCAATTGAATTTAATTCAATTATCACAAGTCAATTAGTTAATGGATGTAATGACCAAATGTGCAAAACCATACTTTCCTAAAATGTGAACTGGGAAAATAATTTTAAGTGTACATTTCTTTTCCTTCTTTCTCAGTAATGTACTGAATACCTATCATATGCTCACTTTCTTGTCCTTGATACAGTGCCATGGCATCATAGCTCACAGCAACCTCAAACTCTTGGGCTTAAGCGATTCTCTTGCCTCAGCCTCCCAAGTAGCTGGGACTACAGGCACCTGCCACAACGCCTGGCTATTTTTTTTTTTGTTGCAGTTGTCATTGTTTTAGCTGGCCTAGGCCAGGTTTGAAGCCACCAGTTTGGGTATATGTGGCCAGCGCCCTACCTACAGAGCAACAGGCGCCACCCTAAGTGTAAATTTCTTAAAAGAAATCAATGATTATTCTAAGTGTTAAGGACTTGGTATAAACCAGCTAAAATTTCAGTTTTTTTATTCCCAAGCTTAATATTCCCTTTTATCTGTAACTAGTCAAGTGTTATATATATGGAGTCAATTTATCTCAGGCTGAAATGGCCTCCTGCATGTAAAAGAATCATAAGAGATTAGTTTTTTTTTTTTTTTTTTTTTTTTTTTGGTGATTAGTATTTTATAAAGGATGAACCGTTGCCATGTCTTGCGATATCTGGTAAGTCACACTTGACCATCTCTCTGTGGTAGAACTTTTTCCGTGGGTATAACATCTGACCTTGATTCTTGAAGATGAATTTCTAGAGGGCAGGAATCACACCTTATTCTTATCTTGGAATCCGACTCAAGTTTTGGCATATAATAGGTATTCAGTACATTACTGAGAAATAAGTGATTAAGACATAGCTATTTTCCATCCTGTAATGTGTGCAGAAATTTGTTATTTCTGTCAATTCACACGTGTGCTATTTTGCTACAGCTGACTCTATTGAGCTTAAATTGTTTTTATTTCAGATTAATAGGAGTTTACAAATGATTAGGTTACAATGTTTGCATTTGTTAGGTGAAGTCCCTAATGTAGTTGTGCTCCCCACCCATGGGGTGCATCATGGACCTTTACATTGTGCCTGTTAGGGGAGAGCACAACAAACCCTCTCCTTCTCCACTTTTCTTATTTCTGCCTCTCCTCTTGCCCCAACTTCAATTTGAGTTTTTCTCTTCTGTGAGCATATATTTGTTCATATATTGGCTTTGCATTAATATTGAATACTTGCTTTTCCATTCTTGTGATTCTTTGCTAGGGAGAAAGTTCTCCAATTCCATCTAGGTTAATACAAAAGATATAAACTCTTCATCTTTTTAAAATATTCTGTGGTATACACAGACCACAGTTTATTAATTCATTCATGGGTTGATGGGCACTTGGGTTGATTCTACATCTCAGTAATTATAAACTGAGCTGTGATAAACAATCCAGTACAAATGTCCTTATGATAAAATGATACTTTTTTCCTCTTGGGTAGATACCTACTAATGGGATTGAGGGATCAAATGGAAGATATATTTTGGGTTCTTTGAGAACTCTATTCTCAAAGCTTAAATTTTCAAATAATAAAGGAGCTTTGTCAAAATATGGTGTGCTGTTCATTTATAAGAATCCAAGTCACATTATGGGTGTTTTTATTTATTTATTTATTTATTTATTTATTTATTTATTTATTTATTGACAGAAGCTCACTATGTCACCCTCAGTAAAGTGCTGTGCTATCACAGCTCACGACAACCTCAAACTCTTGGGCTTAAGCAATTTGCTTGCCTCAGCTTCCCAAGTAGCTGGGACTACAGGTGCCCACCACGACACCAGCTATTTTTGTTGCAGTTGTCCTTGTTTAGCAGGCCCAGGCCAGGTTCAAACCCACCAGCCCAGGTGTATATGGCTGGCACAATAACCATTGTGCTACAGGTGCTGAACCTCATTATGGGTGTTTTAGGGGGTTTTTTTGTTGTTGTTTTTAATTTGTTCTTGGCTAGTGAACCTTGTATACTGCATATTGTGGGCATAATGTCATTTCCAGCTATTGGCTTTAGAAGAAATGTTAGAGTTTCAATACACATTTCAGATTATTTGTTTGTTCAGTCACTTACCTGATAGATGAGGAAATGAGATCAAGGGAAAGGAAGAAATTTGCCCAAGATCACCTAGTGATCTAGTGAGGAAGGTGAGAGAGACAGAGCTAATGCCTGGGCACTCTAAGCCCCATGTTTTCCCCCTTCTTCATCCCTCTCTGTATTCTTCTCTCCTCTTCCTTTCCTCCCTCTGCCTTTGAAAACAGTCCTGTTGCAAATGTCCACCTAAGGACCACAGGAGAGGACCCTAGCTTCTGTGTAGACTGCTTTCTTTAGCAGCTTCCTGCATTTCCTTCTCTAGTCTTGTTGTGTTCCTGTTTGGCTCCATTTTGATTGAATGACTATGAAAACAAAACAAACAAAAAAAAGAGTAAATTAGGTTTTCTAAATTTGGAATTTTTAAATCTTTGTTAAAAGCATCAATTTTGGATTGGGTGTGGTGGCTGAATTGGGTGTGGGATTACACCTGTAATCCCAGCACTCTGGGAGGCAAAGGCTGGTGGATTGCCTGAGCTCAGGAGTTCAAGACCAGCCTAAGCTAGAGCAAGACCCCATCTCTAAAGACAGTTGGGCATTCTGGTGGGTACCTGTAGTCCAAGTTACTTGGGAGGCTAAGGCAAGAGGATCATTTGAGCCCAAGAGTTTGAGGTTGGTGTGAGCTATGATGCCATGGCACTCTACCAAGGGTGACAAAGTGAAGACTCTGCCTCAAAAAAAAAAAAAAAAAAAAAAAAAAAATCAATTTTCTGGGACTATGGATGCAAAACATATATTTTAAAATATCAATATTCTAAATTTAGTTTTAAAGTCAAACCCATATGCTTAGCAAGGGTGATTGCTCAATAAGTGCTGATCAGACGGATCTTTAGTAATCATAAGGATAATTATCTTCAAAGTTGAAGTCACCAGTTTTGTGTGCTACTGAGTTAACTATGTTATAACTAGAGATGGTGTCACCTTTGACTAGTCTTTGGGGAGTCATACAAAGGAAACAGCACAACAGAGGAATGTATAGAACAAGCCAGGAGGTGAAGAGAAAGGCTTAATTCTGATATTGAACCCAGTCTCAAGGGAGGCACTTCACTTCTTAAGGCCTTAATTTTTTCTGTCCGTAAAGCAAAAATAATGAACTGCATCATCTTTAAGGCCTTTTTGAATCTTGTCCCTGAATTATTTCACAATGTCTGCAGTTATCATAGCTTCTTTGCTAATGGTAACAAGGTTAACAGTTCTATTTTTTAAAATATACTTTTGTGTTTGTTTAAAAATTACGTACTCTTCCCATAACAAAAATGAAAGCTTTTTAAAGGTAATTTATAAAATGTTCAATGAGACTCTCACATCTTAGCTCTTCGAAATGTGATGGAGAAGCTTAACCCCTTCTATGGGGGTATAGTTCCAGATCAGCCTGTCACTTATCCCCAAGCCCATGTGGAATGTGGGATAGAGGATATACTTCACACACATGCCAAATCACAAGACAGACAGACACCCACACACATAAGAGTATTACCAAGGGAAAGATGGAGAAGAAAAGGTGGGATGGATGGCTCAAAGACTCTCTTTTGCTATTGTCGTTGTTGCTGTTGCAGTTTGGCCAGGGCCAGATCCGAACCTGCCACCCTCAGTAAATGGGGATGGTGGCCTACTTACCGAGCCACAGGCGCTGCCCCTCAAAGACTCTTAATACCCAACTGTTCCCCTGATTTTCCTTCCCAAACCTGCTTCTGTGATCAAGATCACTTAAGGCTTTGCCTTCAGCTTGCTAGCCTTGTTTACTTTTGGCTTTTGGCTTTTTTGTGGTCATACATTATTTCTCTCATTCATAAAACTTCTTTTCATCCTCTGCCAATGCTGTGTTTTAGGAGTTTGCTAACTTTCCACCAGGCTATACAACAATCAAAACCTATGGATTCTTGGGAGTCAAAGGTCGTAGGTTTTCGTTCTTTGCTTATTTCCTTCTAGGTTCCCACATACAGTGGATGCTTGACCAATATCTGAAAAACTGAACTTGTTTCCTACTCTGTTCTCTCCTCAATTCAGTCTTTTCTTTCTACTTCTTCCAGATTAGTTTTCCTGAAGCAAAATGGGCATTGTCTCACAAACTGTCCCTCATCTCCCAAACCTGAGCTATGTGCTTCCCATTAACACTGTGTAGTCCTTCTGAACTGACTGTCATAGATCAAGATAGAAAGGTCTGCTGCATTCATCAAGAACAGGCAAGCCTCTCTTTATATTTTATCTTGTAAACTTAGGGCAATGTCCTTTTTTTTTTGAAAAAAATCATAAAGCATAGCAATTGGTAGTTGCTGAAAATAAAAAAGAATTGCCCACCTTCTCACATATCTATGATCACTTTCTGACTCCTTCCCAAACCTGAAGGTCCTGAATTCTAGGAAAAGATAAAAGATAGTGAGATATTCCACCTAACCTAAGGCATACCTTTCTTCTTCTCCTCTTCCTCCTCCTGCTTTTTTCCCTCTCTTTTTTCCTTCATCTGCATATTTGGGAGTTCCAGAAAGTTCTCTGCCCTTGTTCGGATATCTGGTTACTTCTTGGGGTAAACACTAGCCCTTTACATCCTCCCTCAAAGCGTGTCTGTGCAAGGTGCCTTGCACCTGTGACTCCTGCATGCATGCTGGATGCAGAAGAATACACTTTGCTGCAGGTTAATCTCTGCTTCCTGTGTTTAAGTTTTACATTAGACGACTAGACATCGAAAAGGAGAGGGAAATCCAGGAATTGGAATGAAGCCTTAAGGGACAAAATCAAGCCCAAGGGATCAATGGTATCACAGGGCAATGAGTTGGAGATTTGTAAGATTACAGTAATCTTTTCAAGGAGAGTCACCCCACCAATCTCTTTTGCCTGAGCCCACTATGGCTTTGGAAAAGCTCCTATGCCACTGAGTTAAGATAAATAACCTTTGCTGAAAGAAAGTGAAGGAGTTTTAGAGACAAATATTTAGTAGAATAATGCCCTATTTTTTCTGTTTCTCGTCAAGATCTAGAAACTGTGAGTAAACCTGCCTAAATTCACGTTTAGTGATGGAGTAAAGTGGGCTTCAAGCACCTGAAACACATTTGCATTCATTTCTTCTAACAGATTTTCTATGGAGTACTAATGAATGAATCGGATGGCTTCAGGCGTCTCAGCCAAAGGGTCGTCCAGATTTCCCGTGAAATGCCCTTTTTGGTCATAGGTGATGGTGATTTTGCTTTGAATATTGGATCCCTCTAAGGCAGCGGTTCTCAACCTGTGGGTCGTGACCCCTTTGGGGGGTCTCCTGCATATCAGATATTTACATTATGATTCACAACAATAGCAAAATTACAGTTATGAAGTAGCAACGAAAATAAGTTTATGGTTGGGGGTCACCACAACATGAGGAACTGTATTAAAGGGTCGCAGCATCAGGAAGGTTGAGAAGCACTGCTCTAAGGTCTCAGGCATTCTACTCTGACTAGGTTCTGCAAACTCTGTTTTGTTACCTGGTAGAAGTCGGCTCATAAAGAAGAGGATGGTAAAGAGGAAGACTGGGATCTTCATGGCTGCAGGCAGAAGAAAGCTTGGCTTCATTTCCAGGAGGCAGGGAACACCTCCGTTGGTGGCTGTCTGGCACCAGCCAAATGTTTTTGTCTGGATAGTAAGTGCCTGTCTGTACCCCATTAGTGATACTCAACAGACAGAGGGGCTCTATGTATGCTGAACAGCATAAATGAGGAGACTGTGAGTCCTTGTTTTGTTGGACATTCAGTTCATTAGAAGGATGTGGGTGCACAGTCTTGACCAGAAACCTTGCTAAACAGGAACATAAGCTACAAACGTTTTGGCAAAAGATTAAAGTTTGTGAATAAACATTGGGCTATGTTAATTGACAAATTAGGCTGCATTGAGAAACCAGTTGGTGTAGTTGGTGACTAGACATTTTGTTAGTGAATACTTCCCAGACTTTACCAGACTCTACTCACCCTACTTGCTCCTGATCTGAACCCCTGTAGAGTTTCACTTGTGGCATAGTGCTTGTTGCTTTGCATGTTGGCTTACTGAATTATATTGCCTCCCTCACGAATGTGTGAGAGTCTTGTTCGCTAGAACAATGACATACTCTTCGGAGCTGAGGAGGGAGTGGAATCATGTGGTGATTTACTTTCAAATCTTTTTCATCAAGTGGATCGATACTGGGAGAGTAAAATACCACCACACATGGAGCCTGGCCTAATGGCTGTTCTGACC
This sequence comes from Loris lydekkerianus, assembly GCA_963574355.1. Classification (NCBI taxonomy): domain Eukaryota; kingdom Metazoa; phylum Chordata; class Mammalia; order Primates; family Lorisidae; genus Loris; species Loris lydekkerianus. The sequence goes on from CAUYPK010074362.1 coordinate 52,215, forward strand.
TACATTCTCACTAACAGTGTACAAGTGTTTCCTTTTCTCCACATCCTTGCCAACATTTGTTATCATTTGTCATTTTCTTAATAGCCATTCTAACAAGCAAGAAGTGATATTTCATGGTGGTGGTAATTTGCATTCCTTTCATGATTAGAGATGATGAGCATTTTCTTCGTATTATCTATTAGCCATTCATATCTTTTTTTTTTTTTTTTTTAGAAATGCCTGTTCATATCTTTTGCCCATTTTTAAATCCAATTATTTGTTTTCTTGCTATTGAATTGAGTTCCTTATTTATTTTGAGTATCAACCCTCTATAAGATGACAGCTTTGCAAGTATTTTCCCCAGTCCATGGGCTGTGTCTTCACTCTGTTAATAGTTTCCTTTGCTTGTTTTCCTTTTTAGTTTGATGCTATCTCATTTGTCTATTTTTGCTTTTGTTACATGTGCTTGTGGAATTCTATCCAACAAATTATTGCTTAGGGCAATGTCACAGAACTTTTCCCATGTTTTCTTCTTCTTTGCAGTTTCAGAGCTCACATTTAAGTCTGCAATCCATTTTGAGTTGATTTTTTTTGTATATGATGTGAGATAAGAGTTTAATTATTTTGTCTACACATGGATATTAAGTTTTCTAATACCATTTGTTAAAAGAGACTGTTATTTCCTCATTTTGTGTCCTTAGCTCCTTTGTAAAAAATCAATGAACTATAAAATGCTTAGGTTTATTTCTGGGCAGTTTCATTGGTCAGTATGTCTGTTTTATGCTAGTATCATTCTGTTTTGGTTACTATGGCTTTATAATATATTTTGAACATAGGGAGTGCGATGCCTCCAGCTTTATTCTTCTTCTGCAAGGTTGCTTTAGCTATTCAGCGTTTCTCCCTGGAGATATCCAAAGTTTTGAACTCATTTTTTTTTTTTTTTCTGAGTACAGGGATCTTTATTGATGTTACATGACAAGGTGGGGTTCCCTAGGCCCCTCCCATTCTTCAGCGGGTCTGGTGTGGAAACTGTGTCAGGGGGAGATTCTCAGTGAGGTGGGAGACTGAGTAGGCAAGGGCATGCCAGCAGCTGAGGCCTGGAAGATGGTTATGGGATGTCCATTGATGACAAGCTTGCCCTTCTCAGCCTTGAGTGTGCCATGGAACTTGCCATGGGTGGAATCATATTGGAACATATAGACCAGTCCTTGCATCCCTGGGATAAATCAAATTTGATCATCATGAGTCATTTAAACAAATGTGTTGTTTATTCAGCTTATTAAGATCTTGTGAGGATTTTTAAAAATATGTGTTCCTCAGGGATATTAGGCTGTAGTTTTATTTTCTAACTTTAGCATCTTGATGCTGTTCTTTGAATATGTCCTCTAATATTCACATATTACAAACTTATCTCCAATGCAATAGTGTTGATAAGTGCCTTGCCCTCATGATTGGATCAATGCTGTATTTGACTATTTTTAATGAGTGGTAAATCCACAAAATTATTTCCATGTGTACAGTCATCTAAAGGTCTCTCAGATGGACCACACACTCACTACCTGAATTCAGAATTAACAATGATTTTAAGATTATAAATTCTTTGACAAAATACAGGAGAAGGGGTACAGGTACGTGGAGTTTCCGTTTCTCTTCTTGGGCTTCAATAGGGGTCAGTTGGGCACTGCTCTATTCTTAAATTATTGTTCCAGAAGGTCCTGATATTCTGTGTATTGTCTCACGATTGTTGATGTGTTTCTGCTTCTTCTGAGTCTCCAGCAATTTATTTTTATATATTTAGTTTTTTGTTTTTGGGGTTTTTTTGCAGTCAAACTAAAAGTGGGGCGTCAGAGGTAGGGACGAACATCATAGCCTGTTTGGATTCTCTATTAAAAACCTCAATAAATATATGTTTCAATATATTTGCTGCTGTAAATTTTATAGCAGAAGGAATGAAACACATAGGAATAGCCCAGAAAATAAAAACATTTATTGCTCGTTAGGGAAAAATACCTGGGTCAACCTGCAGCGAAGCTGCCACTTCAGCATTCAGGGATCCCTTCCCAAAGCTGCTTCCTCCCTTTGGACCCTGAGCTCCACCAACGCAGGGGGAGCGCGCATGCGCCTTCATGGTCCAAAAAGCCGGGCTGACGCGCCCTCTACCGACAGTGGAGTGGCAGTGCAAGGCGTGACTTGGGCGAAGTTCAGATTTTTCCATCCTGTAGTTTTGGAAGTTCAAACGGAAATGCAGCACATATCTTCTGCCTTGATCAAAGTGGACAGAAGGAAGGGAAAGGCTTGGTCAGAAAACAAAAGAGGTGTGATTCCTTCTATGGGAATGGAAGAGGAGATTGCAAAGGAGAATGCTGTGTGACCCTTTCATGGTGGGGAGATGCCCCTAGGCCTTTCCCACCGTCCACTCCTGTCCACAGCACAGTTAGGACATCGGAGTGCGCGTCGGGACTACAGCTATGGTCAGCTACAGGGTGGTGGGAGATGAAGTGTTTTATGAAGGAAATAAAACTGTAAATCCTTCAGCCTAGGCTGCCAAGGATTTGATTTGGTTGTTCCTCGGGTTCCCACATGACTGGACGTAAACCCAGGGTGCGGGGTAGGATCACTGCGGAGATTGTTTAAAATAATGTGATGTATCGATTAGAC
>CAUYPK010074364.1:0-28371 GCA_963574355.1 Loris lydekkerianus
TTAGCTTCATAGTAGGGCTGAGTACATTGGATACTTTTTCTTCCATTCCTGGGATACTTTGCTAAGGAGAATATGTTCCAGCTCCATCCATGTAAACATGAAAGAGGTAAAGTCTCCATCTTTCTTTAAGGCTGCATAGTAGTAAGAATTTATTTTTAAAGGTCAGGCTCATTTGTAACTTTTTTGTATATATCAGTTCAATGCAATGTTGGCTCCTTTGAAAATTCATTAATGAGAAATGGGTGAATGTTCTGGGGTTCTGCAAAGCTATTGTAATGTTACCTCTTGATTCTGTTTAGAAAGGAAGAAACTTGTTGGCCATTTATTTGGGTTTTTCCCACAGAATTATGTGAACTTAATGAAAGTATATAGCTACTGTGAATCTGTTTTCCAGTTAGTCCATTATCTGCTTAAATTATTCAGGGTCATATTCTGAAAAAGAATTGGTTTTGATAGTTCCCCCATTCATGAGTGTGCTTATTAGCACATGCATGCTATCAAAACTGATGTTATCTTTGCTAAAATTGCTGTAGATTAGGGACTAGCTATGTTTAGAATCTGCACTTCAAAGATAAAGGAACCTGCAAGCTCTCCCTGTGCCAAAAGTAAAATGCGCAATGTTTACAAATGTCTGGAATTTTGCACTGCAATAGGGATTGTGGGGGTTACTGTGCTAGAATTTCTCAGATTTGTTAGTAGACAAGTTGCAGTTTAGCATATGAGGGGAAATATTGAGGACCTTGAGGCTAAACTGGAAATTAAGAGTATCTCAGACAGTGTATTAAGATGGCTCCCCAGAACTAATTTGGGGACCGTTTTTCCTGATTACTTTGAGATATTCTTTTTGTTGACAGCTTCTTTATTGTCTGCCTTGCTATATTCTGCCTTTCTAGGAGCTGCCAGAGCTCTTCTCTCCTGTGGGAGAATGTCTCTTAAGCATTTTGAGATCTTTTGATATAATGAATGTGCAATCCTAAGTAACGCCATCATTGGTGAATGTGGCATTGTTAAACCATTACAGTAAACCTACACTTGGATTTACTGCACCACTGTCTGTCACTCTTTAAATGACTGAAAATGTTACAGAAAAAGAGGCATATCTGCAGAAGGTGGTAGTTGATATTTCTTGGTACCTTATTTGAAATCCAACGTGCTGCCTCCCCTGCAGGTTGTTTCCCTTCATGTGGGATCCTCATTTAATGCGCCTTCTGGGAGCCTAGCATAGCTAGTAGAACTCCCCATTTCTTAGGTTGGAGAGGGGCAAAGATACCTGAAAAGGCCTACTAGTGCTAGAAGAGCCATTCCTTCTTCAGAGCAGTTTCTGTAATTTGGCAAATGCTTTATTGAAAATTGGCATTATAATTATAACACATTGAGAGTTTATCAGAGCATCTACTTTCTTGCCTGAAGGTGGTATTTTTTTTTAAACAGTTAAGTACTTTGATATTAGCAGACCTTTCTTCTTTCTTCCTTTACTGTTGCTCTTATATCCTCTTAATTCAAAGTTATTAGCTAATTCTAGGTATTGTTTTTATACCAGAGGCCTTCTGTGTCATCCCTTGGATGATTGTAATTATGATACCTTTAGCTAAGAGTCCTTTTTTCCAGTCAGTCTTGGGGAATGTTTCTATTGCAGAGTTATGGGTAGATTCTGGTATTGAGGAAGGGAAGCTGTGAGGGCAGAGCTACTATCTAATAAATTAACAAGGTGTAGTTGAGGCTTCCTTTGAGTGTGTGATGTGGGAGAGGGGAATTAGCTTCCCTATTGTCTCAGTCCTAAAAAATTGAGGTCAAGCCTGGTTTCTACCTCCTGGAGGATTAATTTTTTTTTCTGTAGTTTGCTTCATTTTTTTCACTTCCTTTTCAATAAGAACTAGAATATCTCCTTTGGGTTTTTTCTTTTTAAACCAACAACAAAAAAAAATTTAATGGAGAAATAAAATGTTTCTTGGCCTTCTCAGCACTTGGCACAGAAATTGCAAGCAACCTCTGAATACACTTTTATCTACAGCTGTGTATTATTAAGTGCTCTTGAATGTAGAGTAAGCCGTGAGTCCTAGTCTTGACTTTAAAGCCTCAGTTTTTATCCTCTAGAAACTGAGTACACATACATACCCTTTCTACCTCATAGTTTGTTGGGATTAAGTATGGAGCAGCAACTCCAAAGCCTGTACTTTCCTCGAAGAGAGATGAGAAGATGTTTATCCTCTTGATCAGCGGTTCTCAACCTGTGGGTTGTGACCCACAGGAACTGTATTAAAGGGCTGCGGCATTAGGAAGGTTGAGAACCACTGCTCTTGATAGACCAAGTTCTGGAGTATGTCTTCAGAATACCTCGAGTCCTAGAAGCTGAACACAGTCTCTTTATGCCTGCCTAGCAGAGCCTGTATTGCTTGTTACGTTTACCATGCTTTCACCTGACATACCGTGCAAGTGAGGCTCTTGACTAGAAAAGAGTTGTCTCTAGGTGTTCTGTAAGAAGTGTATAAATTTGAGTAACAGATTTTATCTTTATAAAACCACGTTGTTTTATAAAGACTACTTATTGTAGGTCTTGATGTACCAAAATTCTCTTTCTACACACACTTAAGTAGGTGGTATAAAATGCACTGCCAATAATACAGAGAAAACATGCGATTTTTCCATATTTGTGATCAGGTAGCCACAATCAACAGGAGTAGCAAATGTGGTTTTGTCAACTGGGAGGGAAAAAGGCAATTTAAAATAACTTTGAAAAATGGCCAGCTCACTAAATGAGGAAAGAAGGAGGCATGTTTTATAAAGACTACTTGTGAGTCTTGATGTACCAAAATTCTCTTTCTATACACACTTAAGTGGTATAAAATGCACTGCCAATATAGAGAAAACATGCAGTTTTTTCGTATTTCTGATCAGGTAGCCACAATCAACAGGAGTAGCAAATGTGGTTTTATCAACTGGGAGGAAAAAGGCAATTTAAAATAACTGAAAAATGGCCAGCTCAGTAAATGAGGAAAGAAGAAGGCATTTTCATGTATCTCGCCTAGTTTTATTTATAAGCACCTAAATAAGCATCCTAAATAAGTTAATAACCCTGTATCTTTTTGGTGTTTGCACTATGTAATGCTTTTAATATCTTTTGATTTAATTGTGCCTTTTTGTGTATTAAATATTTTTCACTTTGTAATTGTGTTTTGTCATTATTCGGGTAATACATAATTTTGTTTACATAACCATACAGCTAAATTTCATTTTCTGCTATAGTCTATCTTTGGACTGATTTGAGGACATTATTGGACTTAAAATCAACAGAAACTTTGGAGGTTTCCCCCTAGTTATGTATTAGTAATTGCTGTATTTCATTTTCAGAATTCCAATCCTGAAGGAAATCTCCAAATTTTGCAGACTACAGTCGGTCTCTGGGTTATGAAAGAAATAGGTTCTGTAGGTTTGTTAAGTTGAATTGGTAGGTAAAGTTGGAACATATACATTGGCCTGTTACCTATAATAGCCTCCATTCATAAGTGGGAATCATATATTAGTCGGTTTTGCTTGTAACTTGGCAACTACCTGTATATAACATTGATCTCATCGTATTTTTGCATTGGGGCTAGTACCAAGAGGTACTAAGGGTTTGTCACACAATATGTGTGAATCAATTTTATGCCTAATATCTGGGGTCTCTAGCAGCATTTTTTTTTTTTTTTTTTTTTTTTTTTTTTTGAGAAAGTTTCACTTGGTAGTTTGCCATAGCATCACAGCTCACAGCAACCTCAAATTCTTGGGCTCAAGTGATTCTTTTGTCTCAGACTCCCAAGTAGCTGGGACTATAGTTACCTGCCACAACACCCGGCTATTTTGCTGTGGTTGTTGTAGTTGTCATTTAGAAGGCCCAGGCCGGGTTTGAACCTGCCAGCACTGTATGTGGCCAGTGTGCTAACCATTGAGGGGTGGGTGCCACACCCTAGTAGCAGTTTTTAAACTTTTGGTGCTAATAAAATTGATGAAATCTTTTTTAAAATCTCTATTTTATCTTAACGCATGACCCATTAAATAAAACAAATATATATTTTGTTGCAAATAATATTGCAATATTTGCAATAAAATGTTGTTCAATTTAAGGGTGAGGGTGACATACTGAGAGTCTGTCTCAAAAAAAAGACTCGTGGAAGCCCCTGGTCCATGGCCCTCTAATTCTCTTTGTTGGAGGGATATCAAAGAAGAGAAGACAGGTCAGTATGGTGGGTCACGCCTGTAATCCTAGCACTTTGGGAGACCGAGGGGGATGGATTGCTTGAACTCAGGAGTTTGAGGGCGAGACCCTATCTCTATTAAGAAAAAGAAAAACTGAGGCAAGATCTCTTGAGCCCTAGAGTTTGAGGTATGATGACGTGGCACTCTACCCAGGGGAAGAGAGGGAGACACTTTTTTTTTTTTTTTTTTGAGACGAGAATGGCTCACAAAGTGTGATAGCAAAAGATGAGTGAAACATCTGCTCAGTCATCCTGAGCTTAGGGTAGGGGTGGGGTGACTGTACAGTTGGCACAGATCAGTGTGCATTGTACAACTTTTGGGGGACGCTATTCATAGGCTGTCATATAAATGATATCCCCTGGAGATGAGTAGTGCATATCTCTATGAAAAGGCCCTGGGGATAAGATGAGGTGATAGTGGAAACACCAGGGATAACATTTTAAAGATGAAAATGAACGTTAGAAACAGTGATGAGGCCTGCTTTGTCTACTCAGATCTATGTTTTGTGTGTATCTTGAAGATAATTTTTTGTTTTCTTTAAGGTAATTTTTAATGAGATTCCAACTGCATAACATGTTTTGTTTCTTGAACTTTTTTTTTTTTTGAGACAGACTCTCAGTATGTCACCCTCAGGGTGCCATGGCTTCACAGCTCACAGCAACCTCAAACTCTTGGGCTTAAGCCATTCTCTTGCCTCAGCCTTTCAAGTAGCTGGGACTACAGGCACCTGCCACAATGCCCAGCTGTTTTTGTTGTTGTAGTTGTCATTGTTTTGGCAGGCCTGGGCTGGGTCCAAACCCGCCGGCCCTGGGTGTATGTGCCTGGTGCCCTAGCCGCTGAGGTATAGGCACTGAGCCTGTTTCTTGAACTTTTGCATCTTACTCACCTTGACAGGTTCTGATGCTACAGATTTATCATCTTTGTTGAATGTAGTCTTGAGGCTAGAGGGAGAAGGCAGGCTATAACTGAGATTACAAACTACTGTTAGAGTGGTGTGGTTAGAAAAAGTTCAATTTATAATAGATTTGGGGATTTAGGGATAATCTTGCTATGTACATTCCCAGCCCCTCCTCCAAAATAAAGGATCAGAATTAAACTCACTCAGTAAATACTATTATAAATACTATATGTTAATATGAGCCAGAGATTATTTGTTATTATTCACAACAGTGAATAATAAGGAAGCCACCCTCAAGTTGCCCATAGTCTAACAATGGGATTAGGACATAAGACAATTTCCACATAAGCCAAGAAAGCTGCAAATGAGAGAACTAATGGGGTGAGAATGATTTTTTTTTAAACATTTAAGTTGTTCCATGTGACTGGAACAAATGGTATGGAGAAGTGATAAAAACGGGGCTGGAGTGGTATGGGGGCCAGGTGATGAATGAATGATATACCAAGCTAATAAGTTTGAATTTTATCCTGAAGGCAGTGGAAAACCATGGAAGGATGTTATGCAGGAGAATGACATTTGCGTTTTTGAAAAATCATTCTGGCCACAATGTTGACTGGAATACTGGTTAGACCAGAAGCAGGGATGAGGCTGTGGCAGCAAACTGGGCTGGGAATGAGGGTACTCCTAACAATAAAGGTGACAGGCTGGGAAAGCGTTCTGACTTGACATTTGTCATTCCGATTGGTGTTTAAGGTTTAGAGATGTTAAATAATGTGTCCAAGGTAGCTAAGAGTTGTAGTCAGCTGTTAAATCTAAAATGTTTGAGACCAAAGCCTAAAAGTGAAAAGATTTGAGAAAAATTCAACTGGAAGAAGTAGCAGACTTCATGAACAAAGGGAATGTGGTATGAAGGGAAGGGGGGAAATTAAGGATGACTCTGGCAATTAGGGATGGTGGTGCCATTCATTGAGATGAAGACTCTGGGTAGAAAAGTAGCTTTTTGATGGTGGTAAAGATAGGAAAAAGAAGTTCAGCATATGTGGACTTTGTGCATTTCAGAACATTCAAATGGAAATGGAGCTCAGGAGAGACCTGTGCTGTAAATATTAGGTACCTATAATACATCAGGTATCTTGGGGATACAGTATCCTAAAAAATACGTGGTCCATGCTCTTATGTCTTCGGGAAATCAGTTAAATAATACAGTGAATGCTTCATTGTGAGACAACATGTTATGAGAAATACAGAAGGTGGGCCAAATGTAGTCAAGAGTTTCAGAACAACCATGAAGAAATGAGTTGAGATCTAAAGAAAGGCTAGGGGGCAGGAGAGGAAGAGTGCCACAGTTAGGAGGAAACATGCTGAGGTGTGTAGAAGAGAAAACAGTGGCATCTGAGAAGAACTGAAAAGGTCAGGGTAGCTGGTAGCTTGAATGGAGAGGGTTGAGTATAACGGGAAGTGGGGGAAGTGGTTGGGATAAGTTTGAAGACAGTGGAGAGGGTCTGAAAGAGGTGCTCTGGAGAATAGGGGAGAGAACAGACTAGGAAAATTTCCACAAGACGATTGCCTGAGACTGCCTAATCTACAGGATGGCTGGGGGTTTTTAACTTCAGCACTATTGACATTTTAGATTGGAAAATTCTTTGTTGAGGGGCGTTACGTTAGGCTCCTGTTCTAGAACATTGGCTTTCAAACTTTAGTAAGCATCAGAATGACCTGGAGGACCTTAACATGAGATTGCTGGGCCTCCCAACTTGGATGAGGCCCAAGCAGTTGCATTTCTGCCAAGATCCTGATGTGGGAGCCACAGTCCGAGAACCACTGCTGAAACCAAAGATGGAAGTGTTTGGGAAGGAAGGAGAACAGTGGGAAATGGTTAAGAACAAGATCATGAAAGCGTCATGGGACGAGAATGGATTTTTGTGTTTTACTGGGAAAAATGGAGGTACAGCAATTGTCTGTGACGTATGGAAAACCTTTCAGGGTTGGAGAAAGAAGGGAGAGCAGAGGGAGCATTTCAGGTTTATCTTTTAGGTTATTGTGGCCTTACAGGTCACTTTCTGGAACACCTTACTTGGCAATGACAAGTGACACCAAGCATTATATGGTCAATTAACTCATCTGGTCTGGTTAACTTGATCTTGCCTTCTCTCAGTGCGGGGCTTATTCCCCTTCATCATTAACCTCTAAAAGAATCACTAGTGGGAAATCAGCCATGCGTTTGAATCAAGGTAAATAGACTTTAAACTTGAAATGAGCTAAATTGGGAAATCTCAAATTCCAGCAAAGCACACTGCTCAAAATTGGGTAAAGCTGCTACCTTAATAGGGGACACATTTTGGAAATAATTCTATTTGCTTCTCTCCTCCCTTTACAGCAGCAATTCTCAACCTGTGGGTCACGACCCCTTTATAACAATGAAAATACATCACAGCATTAGGAAGGTTGAGAACCACTGCTTTAGTGTGTGTGCAGGGGGAGCGAGAGAAAAGCTGACCCTTTTGCTGGGTGACCTCAGGCAGTTCTCTCCGCATCTCTAAGCCTCAGCTTCCTGATCTGTGAAACAAACATAATGGACAAATGAGGTAATTTCTGTGAGGTGCCTCTTACCTGGGGTTGGGGTGGGCAGGAAGGAATTACAGCTGCTTTTAACACAAATGACCAATCAAATCTCTGGCCTCTACCCAGCAGATCTAACCTTTATGCTCCACCAGAGGGCACCAGTGACCTAGAAAAATCCAAGAGGATGGTCCTGCTGCCCTTACAACTACATAGTTGAATCTGCTTGAGGATAACCCTCTAGGCCTAGGGTCAAGTCTGTAAGTATTCTTACTGCTGATGTTTTGAGGAATCATTTGTGAGAGTCCTCTAAAATCCACGAAGAAAATCTGGGGTAAAAAGTAAAGTAAATCGTACCTAACTCCACACCAGTCACCAAAAGTATTATATTTCTGTTTTATATTTTGTCCATTTTTGCCATTCAGTCTCCATCTCCTCAAGACTATCTGAATAGCCAGACATGTGGTGAGCACCTGTAGTCCCATCTGCTTGGGAGGCTGAGGCAAGAGGATCACTTGAGCCCAAGAGTTGGAGGTTGGTGTGAGTGATGACGCCGCAAGCACTCTACCCAGGGCAACAGAGTAAGACTCTATCTCAAAAACAAACAAACAAAACCCAGCTGTAACACATTCACTCAGTATTAACTACTGCAGTTCCCTGAACTGCACTGCTGTGTTTTCCCTTTGATGTTCAACCTTCCTCTTCCTATTCCTTCCATGGTCAGCTTGTCTTCCAGCAGGCAGTGGGGGGGAAGAATCTCTTCCTGAGCCTCTATGGAGCCTCAGTCAGAAGCTGTTTCACTAAAAACCTTTGTGGTGAGAGTCTAGTGATCAACAGGTACCCATTGTAAAATGCTGTATTCTAGGAAGAAAACTCTTCATCCGCGGAAGGGGAACAACCTTGGCCACTGACCACCATAGCCTCTCAAATCTCAGATTTCAGGGGAGCGATGATAACCTGTGTACATTTCCTCTATGCCATTATGGTTTGTTTTTTTTTCTTTGTTCTTTGATAGGGAAAGAAATACGGCCTCAGGTTGGCTTTCAACACCACGTCTGGGAATGCTGACCCAGACAAGTAAAGCTAGAAGGAAAATCAAAAGGGTATGCCATGTGTCTTATTCAGACCACAGAATCTTAGATTATTTGGGATGAACAAGATTCCAGGAAACCTAGTACATGCCTCATTTTTTGGTGAGGAGAGACGACAGACCAGAGCCACATAGTTAGCTAATAGCAGACTAGCTATTCCAGCAGAACTGGCATTCAGGTCTCTGGGCAGACATACTAATTCTCATCACAGCACTGCATTTCTAAAGCAGTCATTATTGCTAGCATTTATTATGTGCTTAATAAATGTGTCAAGCATCTGTTTTATCTTATAAATCCTCACAGCAATTCTGGAAGAAATTCATGAATGAAATATGTCATCTCCATTTTATATAGGCATAGAGAAGTTAAATAAATGATATAGGGATAAAATTAGCCATTATTCCATTTATATCAGTGTTTTCTCATGAGGGTTAGTGGAGTTTTGAATGAATGGGGGGCCAAGTTTGCTTTTTTAAAATAGGAGTATCCTTTGGATAGCAGTTCATTTAGCATCTCCAGACCCCAGGTACAAAATAACCCAGTCATTACGATAATGCCAAAAATTTCCAAAAGTCCCTGAAGGTAGAGTAGAGGTGGTCCTGTTGCTGGTTGAGAGCTACTGATTTAAATGCATGAGCACAAGGAAAGGAGTAGTAAACGAGTTTGCTTTGTCAGTTTGGTTATTTTTATATTACTGAAGGCCACAAGATGGAGATAGGATAAAAGGAAGAAATCCCTGGGGGTGAACATGGCTGTGGAAGGGAAGAGACTAAATCATAAAGTAAAGGAATGAACATGAGCCCAAGAAGGGTCCTGGTACCTGGTCACTGGTAAAACCTGAAGCATGGACAAGATACGGCCTCACAGACTCAAGACTTGAGACCACTGGGTCCTGTGGACCAGGAGAGCTGCTACATTCGGGACAATAGGTAGTGCTGGGTTCTGGAGTAAACTGAAGAGCCATGCCCACATCCAAGGGGCCACCCTCCCCCCCAGTTCCAGCCAGGTGTTTTCAGGTACAAGGGTGGGGTCATTGTTGCCAGCCTTTTTAATATATCGAGTGAATCCACAATGCCAGATTTTTCTTGGAAATCTCTTTGTTGTAAATTTTGGATCCAAAATATTTTACAACACTAGGTAGGCCAAAGGGGAGGGGGGAGAAACCAATGCTTGTGGGTGAATTTGGGTAGTCTCTGACCTGTAGGATCTCCGAGGAGCCCTTACCATCTAGGGTGCCATGGTATATGCCCACTGTCATGGTTGATGAGTGGGAGGTAGAGTTCAGCTCAAACAAGAAGGAATTTACCACTAGTCTAAGCTGGCAAACAGCAGGCAAGCGGGGCAGAGGAGTTGTGAACATTCCCTTGGGCCACTGGGCTCCACACAGGACAGGGGCCCTCTGTCAGCAGAACTGAAGCAGGGATTCCTGTGCCATCTTTGGTCCCTTCTGGATCTGAGGTTCTGGAATTTGGGGACTGAGATCCCTTGAAGGCAGAGCCAAGAACCTGAAAACTCTACAGCCCAGCCATTATCTGTAGTGCTAACAACTCAGACCCCTAATTCTTTCTTAGCTGGGTTCTGCCGTTCTCCTGCTGTGTAGGAATGGGGAAAAGAAGTCACTTGAGTCCTTACTCCCTTGAGGCCTGTGTCTTGGTTCATAATACTGGCAGTTTACAAAATCAAGCCGCTTTTATTTTCTCTCAGCCTGTGAGTCCCTGACACAAACTGTAGAGCTAAACAACCAATTTTCCAGCCCAGCTGTTCAGCTACATTCTGAGTTTAAATGTGCTCTTCTTTAAAAACCATCAGGAGCTGTCTCCTTCCCCCTGCTCTCTTTCTCTCCTGTTAATCCAGCAGAAAGCAGGTACTACAGGATAGCAACGCTTAACTCACTGGTGCCCACAGGTCCTCCACTGGACCTGTCCACTCTGGGGCTATGATGGGGTGTCCTCCTATTTAGAATGAAACCCCAAACTCCAAGGCATGTGCCATCTCTGTCCTTCCAGGGAGAGGCCTTCCTATGCTCTTTGGCTGGGCAGCACTGTGCCTTTATAAGCAGCTCCCTTGGTTACTTCCAACTTTCAGCACAGGATCATTAAATGTGGAGGAGGTGAAGCAGAGTTGAAAACCCAGGCTGCAAAAGTTAATCTCTGTTATGCCCGGAAGTCTCTGTCCTGATTTACCAGATACTAGTCAGTGGATGGCTTCTGAAGTCCATAACTCCTCTGTTGCTGGCTTTGCTTACATCCCTACACCCTGAGTGCTGGAGTGGGCTCTCAGGAAGGGAGATGGTCCTGTTGCTTGTCTTTCTTGGCCTACACACCCGCCTAGGCCAGGTTTTATTGAACCTCAGAAAGATCTCCATTATAGACAGAGCAGTGTAGGTAAAGGGTGTTGACAAGCTGTCTTAGAACATTTGGACTACTATTTAAAAATGTCTTAGACTGGGTAATTTATAAACAACAGAAATTTATTGCTCACTACTGTAGAGGCTGGAAAGTCTAAGATCAAGGTCCTGGCAGATTCAGTGTCTGGTAAGGGGACTCATTCCTCACGGATGGTATTTTCTGTGTGCCCTTATGTTTTGGAAAGGGCAAACAGGCTCCCTCAAGCTTTTTCTAAGAGCACTAATCCCATTCGTGAGGGCAGAGCTCTGCCCTCATGACTTAATCTGACCTCCTAAATGTCACACCTCTTAATATAATCACACTGGGGATTAAATTCCAACATATGAATTTTGGGGGACACCAATGTTCAGACCATAGCAAAAGCTATGTAGTTCAATATTCAGGATGAATCTTGAGGCTGGCACCAGAGAAGGTGATTTTCTGGCTTTACTTCATCTCAACCATGCTCTGGCATTCCCAAGAGTCAGTCCACAAGTCATAATATTCTTCCTTCTCTATTTAGCCTCAGTATCTGGATGCCCAGCCTGTCCAAGGCAGCTTCCTATTTTTCATTAGGACAAGGAGAACTTGGGTGGGCTAGAGAACCTAAATTGTATTGCTTAGGAGTCGTCCTTTAACCAATTTAAAACACAAAACTTCAGAATTGCGGCTCAGCGCCCGTAGCTCAGTGAGTAGCTCAGTGAGTAGGGCGCTGGCCACATACACCAAGGCTGGTGGGTTCGAGCCCTGCCCTGGCCTGCTAAACAGCAATGACAACTGCAACCAAAAAATAGGTGGGCATTGTGGTGGGCACCTGTAGTACCAGCTATTCGGGAAGCTGAGGCAAGAGAATCGCTTTAGCCCAAGAGTTTGAGGTTTCTGTAAGCTGTGACACCATGGCACTCTACTCTGAGGGCAACATAGTGAGACTTTGTCTCAAAAAAAAAAAAAAAAATTCAGAATTGTGAACAGGATTATTTTTCCAGACTTTTGGCTTCATAGATGAATACAATTAAAAACAACAAAACAGCAACAGTAAAAACCATTTACCTGTATATGTGTTTCAAATGGGGATGTACATAAGGTTGCCATTCTTTTTTTTTTTTTTGAGACAGTCTCACTTTGTTGTCTTCAGTAGGGTGCTGTGGCATTGTAGCTCACAGTAACCTCAAATTCTTGGGCTCAAGGGATCCTCTTGCCTCAGGTCCCTGAGGAGCTGGGACTACAGACGCCCCTTACAACTCCCCGCTATTTTTAGACACAGGGTCTCACTCTTGCTCAGGCTGGTCTCAAACTCCCGAGCTCAGGCAATCTACCCACTTCAGCCTCCCAGAGTGCTAGGATTATAGGCGTGAGCCAACCCATTGGCCTAGATAACTTTTCCCTTCTGCTTTGTAATGAAATGAGGATAATGTCAGTGTTAGGAAAAGTTGTGAAAGACGTTCAAATGGTCAAAAAAAGGTTATCATTGGGTGTCCTGTCTGTTTTCCTTTTAGTTTATCTTTGCCTTTCCCTGTCTTTGAGCTATTTTATAACTCTGTAAACTGTAGAAAACTTAAAATAATACACATAATTTTGTCCACAGAAAGGTCCACAGAAATTGTATCAAGTGACTATAAGGCAATTGATTATTGCCTTGTGCGTATCGACCAGTTTTGCATCTATTAAGCAAATTAATTTTAGCATTCCTGATGGGTTATGTATGTATCTGCTCTTTGGATTCTGTTTTGAGCAGCTGTAACATCTTACTAGTTCCCTCATTAATTTGTAGAATAAATCATTGGCATGTATTAATTTTATATTTGTTAAAGGTTATATTTGTACAAGGGCCTTGATTTTATCTTTAAAAAAATTATTCTGGGCCAGACGCGGTGGCTCATGCCTGTAATCCTAGCACTCTGGGAGGCTGAGGTGGGCAGATTGTCTGAGCTCAGGAGTTCGAGACCAGCCTGAGGAAGAGCAAAACCCTGTCTCTAAAAAATAGCTGGGCCCTGTGGCAGGCATGTATAGTCCCAGCTACTCGGGAGGCTGAGGCAGGAGGATCACTTGAGCCCAAGAGTTTGAGGTTGCAGTGAGCCATGATGCCATGGCACTCAATCCCAGGGTGACTGAGTGAGATTCTGTCTCAAAATAAAAAAAAATAATAGGCTGGGCACCTGTAGCTCAGTGGTTAGGGTGCCAACCACATGCTCCAGGGCGGGTGAATTCGAACCCTGCCAGAGCCGGCTAAACAAACAAACAAAAAAAATGGTAGGGCGTTGTGGCAGGTGCCTGTAGTCCCAGCTACTAGGGAGGCTGAGGCAAGAGAATCGCTTGGACCCAAAAGTTTGAGGTTGCTGTGAGCTATGATGCCACAGCACCCTACCAAGGGTGACAAATTGAGACTCTGTCTCAATAAAAAAAAATAATAAAATAAAAATAAAAAATTTTTCTTTAACAGTAACTACCTCTGAAAGTTATTGTGAGTATAGAAAGACACAATAACTTGTGAGTTATTGTGGACTGTGTTATTGTGATTGTCTCATGGACAAGAGTGCCTGGCTCAGGGCCTGGCATGTAACTTGCTTTCCACAGTTGGGACAATCCTTGCTTCTCCTGGTTTCTGAGCTCCAGGGTGCCCTGTATTCTCACAAACAAAACAAACAGTATCTCTGGATTAAAACTTTCACAAGAAAGTTACAGTTTTAGTAACTTTCATAAGAATTTCACATTTCCAAAGAGGTTCAATGCTTACTCAGAACAATGACTATAATAGTGGAAATCCAGAAGGGGTATAGTACACAGGTGCTATAGATATTTGAGGCCAAGTGCCCTTAAAATAGCCTGCCCTGCTTGTATGTAGCTGCAAAAGACAGTTTGATTCCCTTACCTTCCCTCCTCCCCAGTGGTGGAAGTGCCAGCCTTACCTTGCTAAGGATACTAGTTTCAATGTTGTACCAGGATCTTAAAATATATACTTAACCAAATCTTCTCAGATCTGTGAGGTGGACATGTTTATCTCTGTTATTGACGAGGAGCTAGGAGAGGTTAAATGACTCACCCAAGGTTATATAGGTAGGAAGTTGTGCCAGGATTGAAATCCAGCGTCTGAAACTAAAGCTCATGTTCCACCCGTGATTTGAGAGATAAAATAGCTCTTCTAGTCAAGATTCTTTTTACTTCCTGAAACTGCTGCTGAAATTCCCTGCCAAAGGTTCCACCTGGGCAAAGACATTACTCCCCATTAAAATGGAAATGACCTGGAAGACAAAATACACTTGCCATGAAAATAACGTCAGAAATGAATTGGCCAGAACCTGGGTACAGGTGTTGATTGTAAGGATTAGGTACAGTGCAGCTTAGAGAGGGCCAGTGGAAGGGAGTGGAGCCCCATCCAGCTGGGGAGGGGGGGGACTCTGTACAGCTCAGGGGGAAGGAGGGGTAGGGATAGGTTGCCAGGAAGTGGAGGAAGCTGAGAAGGATCAGGCAATTAACTCAGTAGGAGAGCAGTGAAAATTCTTATCTTCTTTCTTTCTTGGATCCTGTTAACTGAGCAAGATACAGGGTACAGGAAGAGGGGTTTGTAGGTTTCAGGGGCTGAGGTAGGCCACACCCAGTATATGGCTTCCTAAGAGCTAATTAGCCAAAGCCATACCCTCCTCCAGGTGAGGCAGGACTGGTGGATGCCAGGATGGTCCAGAAGGCAAAATCAAGGACAATGAACCAGGCCAGGGCAGCATCTCTGCAGAGCAGGGAAAACAGGAGGCTGGGCACTGGGAAGCCAGGTAAATAGGTGTCTTCGTGATGGATGGGAGTTCCTGGATAACAGTGACCTTTTCTTACGCCTTGTCCAGCTGGACAGATGCAGTGTCTCCAAGGCCCCTTGTCATCCACTGATTGTTTTATGATTAATGCAAAAGTCACTTTCTCCCATCACCTGTTTCTGCTCCATTCTCCCCCAGTTCCCTGAGCAGACCCTTTGCACTTAGGTAATTTACTCAGAAATGATTGTCCCTAGAATCTCTCAGGATGCTTTGTGTACAGATAGCAACCAGGTTCTCTGTGTGATTTCCCTGCAGAATTCTAACCAAGGACAGACAGACTAGTCACGTCACAGCACTATCGAGAGACTTAAGTATTAGCACTGAGTAAAGCAAGGCTTGGCTGAGGGCGGTCTCTGAAGGAATTGTCTTTTCTCCCTGCACACTTTGGGGATCAGCTGGAGAAAAATGAGTGTACATGGGCACCATTCACAGGAGCTGCCCGTGGGTCCCAACACAGTTCTGCCGAGTAGGGACAGCCTACCCCTGGGTACCTGGGCACCAAAGGGAGACAAAGAGGCCACTCTCTAGTCACCAACACCAAGGCAAGCAGACCCTGTGCCTACCAGACACAGGGAGCCAATAGTCCAAAAGGGACTTTCTCGTTTCCCTTTAACAAATGTTTTTTTTTTGCTTTGGCCTGGGGCCCAAAACAAAGACTGCGTATGAACTCAGTTTGATGCTGATTTGGCTATACAGACTTATTAATTTACCAGAGCAGGCAAGACAGAATCATATGCTGTTCACATTTAACATTCATTCATTCAACAAATATTTACTGAGTACCAGACAGGAGAGGATTGTATGAATTAATTCACTGGGAAGAGTATCTCATTAATAATACTTTACGCTGTGCTATAGCAGAATTTATTTATTTACCCCTTACTCCATCCCCCACTTGCCTTCCTGTCTTTTACAGCGGGGCAGATAAATGTTTTTGCTCCATTTGAGCAAAATGGGCAAAATAAAGTTTGAACAGATAAAGTTTAGTGGGGAACAGGGGAGAATGCTCTATGTGCAAAATAAGGCAAGGGTTATGAGGGGTTTTTTTAGAGTCATCCTGAGGTAGAGTGCCATGGTGTTACAGCTCACAGCAACTTCAAACTCTCCAGCTCAAACAATCCTTTTGTCTCAGCCTCCTGAGTAGCTGGGACTACCAGTGCCCACAACACCTGGTTAGTTTTTCTCTTTGTAGTAGAGACTGGGTCTTGCTCTTGCTCAAAGCTGGTCTCCAACTCCTGAGCTCAAGCAATGCATGCACCTCAGCCTCCCAGAGTGCTAGAGTTACAGGCATGAGCCACCATGCCCGGCCCACAGGAGGCTTTTTGAGCCAGGTGGGTGGAGGTATCCCTGAGGCTGGAAGTAAGGAGAGACACAGGCCTGGAGCCTGCGATGTCCTTAGCCTGTCCTCACACCCTGCTGCTCCCAACTCTCCTCTTTCCTCTATTTTTTTGTAGCTTTTCCAAATCTTTTTCCTGCTGCCAGCTCTCCTGGGGAGCAAAGGCTCCAGTGAGGTGGCATTGACGTGTGTCAGCTGCTCCCAGAAGGGCAGTCTCCAGTGCAGATCAAGTGAGTAGCTTGATGCCCATCCCCCCATAAGTCCTTTTCTCTTAATTAAAGATTCCATAAAAGAACAGTGCTCTGCCAGGCACCTGGGGTGGCAGGAGCCACGGGAGTGCATTCGATGCCTTTTTAGGGGGGTTCTTTGATTCATCTTTTCCCCTTTTGGCACTTCCCAATGCCACCTCTGCCAGTCTTGACATTTGAGTTCTCCCTGAATTCACACTGGAGCTGGCCATGAGAGGAGGGAGGACATGGCTAGCTGGTGACTTGGCCTAGTTGCTATTGGGATGGAGAGGTTTCCTCCCCAGGCTCCTATATGTGAACTTGAGTAAGGCATTCAAACTTTCTGGGTTTCTGTGTCCTAATGCATTAGACCGGGTGACTTGTGACTGCTCTTCCCAACCTCCTGCACAAGAGAGGCTACAGGACAAATGAAACTGAGGGTGACCCAGAAAGCAGAGCCCCGAGTCGTTTTCTGCCTGAGATGCCCAGGTCAGGGCACCCCTCTCCCACCCTCCCACCAGCTAAGAGTTCCCAGTTGTTTATCTTGGAACCTGTTAGGCTTCTGTGGTTGGAGGATGGGGTGCAGGGAGCATAGGTGAAATTGAGGATGACTCAGCAGAGGGGTAGTGGGCAGGAGGAGTGGAGACTGTGGGCCCGCAAACTTGCCAGTATGTGGGAGGCTGCTGTGAATACAGTCTCTCCTTCCCCCTCCTCAGCCAGCAGCAGCGCTGATAACTGGGGTGGACAGGAAGGTCCATTTGGGAGCAGGAGGGAGAGGACAGTGGGTAGTGCTGGGAGGAGGACAAGGGGCGGGTGCCCAGGGCCTGCCTGCTGTGAGCCTGGCTAGAGATCCTAGTGCCAGGGAGCCCCTGAAAGTCAGGGTAGGAGGAAACTTAGAGACTGTGGGCAGCTGCTCGTTTCAGGTGAGAAAGGGGCTTGGAGAGTGAAAGGACATGTTCCAAGTCCCTGAGCTGGTGAATTGAAGAGCTCAGCTCGAGGTCTACGTGCTAAGGATTTTAGATACTTCTGACATCTCCCAGAAGTCTCTCCTTAGACCTAACCAATACCTGAATTAGGCAGGATGGTTCTAGGAGGGACTTTGGATCACTGGGGGCCTACAACCTCTGGGTACCCACCTATTAGATAGTAACTGGGAAGTAGAGGAAAGAGCAGACCTGGTCTGGGGGTTGCCACTAGCTTTCTGTGTGACTTTGGCCAAATCACGTCCCTTCCCCAGGCCTGGCTTCCTCATCTGGGCTAACCTAACTCCACTTTCTTTTAGCCTCATGGAATCAGAGGCTAAAATGGGACCATTCTCTCTTTTCAGGCAGAAAGACTAATTATTGGCCCAGCTAGATGGAGAGATTCTTAAATGTACCTATGAAATTCAGGAGGTCTGGGGTTTAGTGACTTGCATTATTTTTCTGGGGACCCAAGAAGGTTCTAAAGACCAGAGGGCATGGCCCCATGAGACAGCTGACCAAAACACCCGTAAGACCTGGAGGGGACCCATCTTTGGCTGCAAAGCACTGCAGCTTTATGGGTCCCACAGGTAAAGATAGTTTACATGAATTCAAGGCTTTTTGTTAATGTTTCAGATTCTCCTTATCTATTATTTCTTTTAATTACTACCGTCTCACCAGTCACTTTTGTTATCCTCCAACTTACACATGAGGTAACTGGGGCTTAGGAAAACTAAACATGTCAAGTCACACCTGGTGCGTGGCAGAGCCAGGACTCAAGTCCTGTGGCCTTGGCCAGAGGGAGGCACACATGAGTGACCTTGCAGAGACCTCAGGACAGGGGTCCCAGGGGTCCCCCCCTGTGGCAGGGATGGTGGCCCCTGGCAGAAGCAGGGCAGGGCGTGATCTCTTGCTGGAATTCCCAAAGACGAAGGAAGAGGATAGAGTGAAGGGCCTGGGCCTGGGGGGGAGGGTTGGATCCTGTCACCAGAGTTGGCAAGATGGGGCTCAAGCCAGCGCCTTCTTTTTTTTTTTTTTTTTTTAAAGCCAGCTCCTCCTTTTTTTTTTTTAAGCCAGCTCCTTCTTAAGAGCCTTCCTGAAGCCCTGGGAAACTGTCCCTGAAGGCACATCAACACAGGCAGCTGGCCTCTTTTAGCACATGTATGTATGGCAAAGTATTTATGCCATTTGTAGGAAGTAAACTTATGCTAGAGCTTCTGCTGAGTTTCCCTGTAAGGTCCTTGAATGGAGGGACTCTGTCACACATTGCCCAAGGCACCTGGTAGGAGCCTTGCAAAGATTAGCAGGTGATCAATGCTTATCTGTGGAATGAACTATTAATAGTGATCATTCCAAAAACTGGAAACAAGTGACTTCATATACATCCTTGTATTTATTCATTCAAATCCACATACAGTTTCTAGGCCTACAATACTTAGGGATCTTCACTAGATTCCTGGTGTGCAAAGACAAAGTTGACACCCTGTCTGCGCCCAAGAAGCTCATAGTGGTTTTGGGGAGGGAGAGGAATAGACTGAAAAAGACAAAACAAAACAGAAACTGAAAACATAGATAATTGTAGTGTGTGCAGCCAGGGGTCAACATAGGTGCAGTGAAGGCTCAGAAGAGGAGACTCCAGCCCAGGCTAGAGGGGTCAGGGAAGGCTTCCAGGAGGCAGGAGGCAGGGCTGGGCTTTGTGTAGGCCAGGCAGGAGCCAGTGGTCAGATGAAGGGGGGCTGATGGGAGGGTGAGGGGGCTGGGGGAATGCGGAAGGGAGAGGAGCATTTGGGGAGCCCCTGTAGGAGACTGCACACATTCAGTAGTTCAATATGGCAGCTGCCTGGTGAGGGGAGGGGAGTTTTGAGAAATGAGACAAAAGAGGGAAGAATGGAAATAACACATTTTATTTGAACATGGAGTGCTTCATATTTCTCAAAACACTTTCACATCTATTCTTTCTTTCTTTCTTTCTTTCTTTTTTTTTTGTAGAGACAGAGTCTCACTTCATTGCCCTCGGTGGAGTGCTGTGGCATCACAGCTCACAGCAACCTCCAACTCCTGGGCTTAGGTGATTCTCTTGCCTCAGGCTCCCTAGTAGCTAGGACTACAAGCGCCCAGCACAACACCTGGCTATTTTTTTGTGGCAGTTGGGCCAGGGCCGGGTTTGAACCTGCCACCCTTGGTATATGGGGCCAGTGCCCTACTCACTGAGCCACAGGTGCCACAGGCGTCATTCTATTATTTCAAATTAGATTATTTCAAAAACAACAGCGCGGCAGCAGTAACAACATTAAGCACTTCTTTTGTGCCAGGGTTTTTCTAAGGGAGTTCACCGTGTGTCACCCTGCTGAACTCCCACCACTGGCCTGTGAAGCAGGCACTTCTGTCACTTCCTCTGCTGAAGACGCTAAGGCACTCTGAGAACTGGGAAAGGCAAGGGACCGAGAGGAAGAGGGTGTGCTGCCATTCTCGGTTCATTAAGTGAGGACCTGGATGCTTGGGGTTAAATGACACGTATCTGATCCGGTGTCATACAGTAGACCTGGGCCTCCAACTCAGGCCTCTGCACTCCTGGCATGGTGCTTCCTCCTGGAAGTTTCTGAACCAGAAAATGTCTGACCCAAAGCAAACAAGCAGATGGTCAGTAGAAGTCAGCCTCTACTACAGTGAACAGTAGAATACAAGCTCAGAGAAACACCTAGTATTTCTCCGCAGTGAGCCTCTGTCTTCTGTTGCTGAAGGGGCCAAGATATCTCCACCAATAGCAGTGACCTGGGTTTGGGTGGAGCATTTTACCCGGCCAGCCAGCTGTTGGAAGTGCAGAAGCTAGTCCCTCCAGTTACAAGCTACCCAGACAGCCAGTCCTATTACTTCATTCAGTTTGCAAAGTTAATCCAGCACTCCCAAGTTCCTAGTAGGCTCCAGTTTTCTGCTGGAGCGTCCCCAACCTTTCACACCCAGCCCATTCTGGGCTTCTTGGTCACCAAGGAAACAAAAACTTTCTGTTGGTTTCTTCTGGGAGTAGGCAACCTCATTAGCCTTTTATAACTCATGAAGTCCCATCCCCTCACTTCCTTCTGTTCTCCAAGTGCCCTGAGCTTTGGTCTGCAGCATAAACACATTCTCCTCTGTAGTCACCCCTTCCTTTCTGGAACCTTCTCCAATCGACTTACCTCTAGGGAGGGGATGTTCTCCTTTCTGGCCATGGTTGTGTCAAAGCACTCTTCTTTCTGATCCTTCATTTCTTAAATGGTTTTCATTTTCCTTTCTTTCTCCTTTCCCCTGGGTAGCTCAGAGCACTGTTGTGACAGTGACTAACCCTCTGCCCAGTCCAGGCCCCACCACCTTTCCTAACACTGCAAACCTACCCTTGGCCCTTCTGCTAGATGTCCAGTCTGTGCTCTAGTTTGACCCCTGCATGCCCCTTCCTGTCTGTCTCTCTCTCTTTTCTTTTTTTAGAGAAAGAGTCTTGCTGGTCTCAACCTTCTGGCCTCAAGTGACCTTCCTGGCATGGTTTCCCAAAGTGCTTGGATCACAGGTGTGAGCCACTGTGCCTGGCTGGAAAAAAATTAAAAAAAAAAGGTAAATAAAAACTAGTAGTGATCTTAGTCTCTAGAGATAGTTGCAGTTAATATTTTGATATATTTCCCTACAGCCTTTTTTCTTGTGCTTATACATATTTCAGAAACTATATTTAGGTTTCTCA
This sequence comes from Loris lydekkerianus, assembly GCA_963574355.1. NCBI lineage: Eukaryota > Metazoa > Chordata > Mammalia > Primates > Lorisidae > Loris > Loris lydekkerianus. Next base: position 21,203 of record CAUYPK010074364.1, read on the forward strand.
GTTAACATTATGAGTATTTTTCTATGTTATTAAATAATCTCACAAACATAAATTTGAGTGCTCCATATATTTATCTGTGCTATGAGTATATAATAATTTATGTAATCAATATGCAGAAGTTGGATATTTATGTTATTTCAATTTTCTACCATTATAAATAAAGCTGCAATGAACATCCTTTTGCATAAATCTTTGTATATATCTCTGAATTAAGATTTTCTACCAAGAGTGAATTCTACAAAGTAAATTATTGCTCTAAGAGTGAACATGTTAAGGGCCTTGATAATCATATTTAAATGATTCTTTAAAGAGGTTACACTAATTGACAATCCTCCCACACTCAGGGTATGAGAATTCTTCCCACCAGAATATTATTTAAAATGAAAGAATCTGGGTGGGTACGGTGGCTCACACCTGTAATTCCAGCACTCTGGGAGGTTGAGGTGGGTAGGATCGCCTGAGCATAGGAGTTGGACCTGCCTGTGCAAGAGCGAGACCTCGTCTAAAAATAGCTGGGCATTGTGATGGGCACCTGTAGTCCCAGCTACCCGGGAGGCTGAGGCAAGAGGATCACTTAAACGCAAGAGTTTGAGGTTGCTGTGAACTATGATGCCACAGCACTTTACTCAGGGTGATAGAGTGAGACTCTTTCTCAAAATAAATAAATAAGTAAAATGAAAGAATCTTTGCTAAAAGGAGAAATGAGATAAAGAGCCAGTTTTTACATGATGATGGTCTTGATTTAGACATGCATTGCATGCTAAGTTAGAACCACCTCAGCACTCTTGACATTATGGACTGGATGGTTCTTTGTATGAGGGGCCAGGGCTGTCCTGTGCATGGTCGGATGTTTAGCAGCATCCCTGGCTACCTACTAGATGCTAGTTGATACCCCTCCAACCAGTTATGTTGACCAAAAATATCTCCAGACATTGCCGAATGTCCCCTGGGGAACAAAATCACCCCTGGTTGAGTGCAACTGAGTTATACTGTATTAACTATTGATCACAAGTAACAGAAACCAACTCTAAGCAAAAATAGGGATTTTATTAGAAGAATCATTGGCTATCATGGAACCAAAGGACAAGGATGAAATCGGGCCTCCTCTTTTCAGGTCCAACTCATTCTTCTCTCTTGCCAAAAACTTGCTTTCTCTGTGTTCTTGACTGCATGAAGGAAAATGGCCACTACTCTTAGAGCCTCAGTTTTTTCAACAGAAGTGGGAATGGGATCTGCTTTACCTTCTTCACAAAATCTAACAAGATATTTGATAGGAAAGTGCTTTCCAAAGTATATGGCAAAAACAGTATATGTTTATCATAATAAAAGTATTTATCATTATTTCCCCTCTGGAGAAATTTTAAATCCTTCAAGGCCACTCATTGTTCAATAAACGCAGAACCGGGGCCAGTGCTTCTGTTGAGCTGGCCCTCCCAGGCCTGGAGCTGGCTCCAGATTTCTACTGATATGTGAATATTTTAGGGAAGTTTCTCCTGAAACCCAGAAACCTGAAAATGAGGTGCGTCTCTATTACCTGTGTGACTGTGGCCATGTTAATTAACCTCTCTGGGCTTCCATTTCAGCATCTATAATATAGGCACAGGAGAAACATCTATTCATAAGTCATTCATGTTTGCCTTGCACAGGGTAAGTACTCACTCCGTGTTTTCTTATCTCATGTAGATCACAATGTGCCAGGCCCTGTGCCAAGTAACCCATTACCAGCCTTTAGTATACTTATGGTTTACCAGAGGAGGGTAGCATCCTGATCATGTTATAAAACAATGTGGCAAATCAAATGATAGTGATCCTTCTGCTCTTGGGATTGGGATCCTCTCAGATGCTCCTCCTGAGGCTATAGGAAAGGTGTCAGGTAAGGCAGGACATAGGTAACACCCACTTTCCCAGGCTCTCTGCAGAATAGACACACTTGAGACCTACCTGTTGCGAGGATCTGGAGGAATGCCCTCCTTCTCACCTCTCAGGCTCGCAGTGGGGAAAAAACCCTTTCCTTAAAGAAGAAAAATAGTTGCCTAATGTTTTCAACCCTAGGGCAATGGTTAGGAGAGGACATGTTGTAGATGGGATGTAACACAGTGAAACTGATGCCACAAAGATTGCACATGACACGGAAAAGTAATGATGTTGTGCACCATAGATCACCGGCCCTGTGCTTTCTCAGCCCCTCAGAACCGTAAGCTGTGTGCAAACCTGCTGGCTACCTGTGATTAGGGAAAGTGGTGGGCCTGGGGCTCAACTTAGGAAAGGCAGAGGTGTAGCATCCTGGGGAGGAGGGAGTGCCAGAGCTAGAGAGGGGCAGTGAAGCACTTGGCAGGGAGGGGGTTGGAAACTCCAGCAGGTGCAAGGACAATGCCAGGAGCCGACTGGGGTGTGGTGTGGTAGGGAAGGTCGCCATCTGTGGTCCAGGACTTCTCTGGTGAAGCATGGCCTTGCTTCTTTCAATTCTCATGGGCACAGGGATGTGACCCCACAGACAGCGTGCTGATTTTGTGAGGACTTTTCTTTGCTTATCTTTGGTGTCATAGATCATGACATGGACTTTTTTGTTTTTGCTCATCAGCTTTTGTTAGTATTTGTGTATTTAATATGTGGCCCAAGACAACTTTTACTCTTCCAGCGTGCAGCCGAAAAGAAAAGAAGTTTGGACACCCCTGAAGCCTTGGGCCTCCCTAACCTCGCCATGTAGACTGCAGAGGGGCTGGCCTCTCCAGTCGGGGGAGAGGAGCAGGACTAAGATTCTGCCTTCAACAAAGTGATAGTGAGGTAAAGTCTCATGTGGACAGGTCTGAGGACCGGCACAGAGGAAATGAAAACAGACATCTTAGGGCTACAGGAGAGCAGCTTGCTTATTTTGAGGCCTTTCTCCCATTTCTCTTTTCTTTCTTTTTTTAAATTCAGTCTCTGTAGAGACCGTCAAAAATTGCCAGTGCTGGCTATATTGCAAGTCGTCATGACAGGGTATTGGGAAAAGTTTTCAATTAGCAATAACTGCTCCCCGGATGAACCTCATTGGCTATGATATTGCCACTGCATGAACCTCTCCCATTTCTCTTCTCTGTCTCAGCATGTGACTGCACCACAAGCCTCCACCTACGTTTATACGCACACCCGGACGGTCCCTCGGCCATCCACATTCACAGCTACACTTACTCTTGGTGCAGGTCCCCCCACCTAGGGCTGGACACAGACCCCATTTTCCAGGCCTAGGTAGGGTCATAAACCAGTATGATCAATGTTCCTTCTAAGCCACCACTCCCAGGGAGGAGAGCGATGCCCTGAACAAGACCACATTCCTACACAGTGGTAGTTCTAAAATTAACTTCTGCCCACAGGCCTCTGGCGCCAATGGTTGCGACAGATTTTAAACATACATTCCATTTCCCCAAACCCCCTGTCTGCAGGGAAAGAAAAGCTGCATATAAACCTCTAGGCAGCCAAAATCAGCTGCCCGCTCGCCACCCCTCTGCTGTGCCAAAGGATTTGCTTTGCTCTTTCACTTTTCTATAATCTTATCTATAATAAGCTCTGTCCTGTTGCTTACTTGTGGTGGTCCATGAATTAATTCTTCCATGTTCTGAGACCAAGGATCTGGCAGAGAAATTCTGGTAACACTCTTAGCCCTGTATTCAGATATTTGTGAAGAAGCTCCCTTTCAAACTGTGGGTAAATGAGAGCTTCCAGGAGTTTAAAAAAATAGTCATCATGATTCATGCTGAATTGGTTCTTTTTTTTTTTTTTTTTTTTTTTTGCAGTTTTTAGCCAGGGCTGGTTTTGAACCTGCCACCTCTGGCATATGGGGCCAGTGCCCTACTCCTTTGAGACAGGCACCACCCTACTGGTTCGGTTCTTAAAGGTCTCTGTTTTTCCTTCTCTCTCCATTTCCCTCCTCCACCTCTTCCCCTTCCTATCCTTATCCTCGTCCCTCCCAGCTGGCCCTCTAGTTCCCTTGCCCCCTCAAACACCTCTGGTCTTCCTATCCCCACTCTCGGGCTGCCAACCCACCCACACCAAATATGTGGGCATTCAAGTCTCTGACCAAGGCTTCCTTTTCCAAGAAGGGGAGCCCCCAGGTTGGCTGCCATTGATGGGGACAAGAAAGAAGGTGCAACAATGGGGGTTCAGGGGGAGGAAGTAAGGGGGTGATTGGAGCCATGAGGGAACATTCTTTCTAAATTACACATTGAGGCCATTGGTGGAACCCCTGCAGAGACCCAGCCCAGGGTTCTCCTCTCTTTTCATGTTGTTGTGGGAAGTCTCTCCATTCTCATGGCTTTTTTTATATGTGGATGCCTCTCAATTCTACATGACATTTCTGAACTTTAGAATCACAAATTTAAATAAATGCTGTACACTTACATCCTGGTGTTTCCCATGCTCCCCAAGCTCAGAATGTCTACGGCCTACACCCTGCCCTCCAGTGGACCACCCTCTGCTAATCATGTGGCCAAACCCCACCCCACAGCCAAACTGGAGTCAGTTTGCTGTTCCACTATTCATCATTCATCCCACCTGCAACTTGTCTCTTTCTCCACCCCACTGTTGCTACCTGGGTCAACATTCTTTTTTTTTTCACCAACTTTATTTTTTAGAGCAGTTTTTGTTTGTAGGCAAAGTTAAGGAAGGTACAGAGAGTTCCTGTACATGTGTACTGCCTCCCTGACACGTGCACAGTCTCCCCTCCCCCGTCACCATCCCCTGCCATAGTGGTGCGTTTGTGACAGCTGATGAACCTACACTGACACATCACTGTCACCCAGAGTCCATGGTTCACAGTAGGGTTCCTGTTGGTGCTGTACATTCTGTGGGCCTGAACAAACGTATAATGACAAGTGTGCACCATTATAGTATCATACAGAGTAGTTCCACTGCCCTGCCCATCCTCTGTGCTCCGCCTGTTCATCCCCGCTTCCCTCAACCCCATCAACCAATAACCTTTTTCCTGTCTCCATAGTTTTTCCTTTTCCAGAATGTCAGATAGTTGGAATCATAGAATATGTACCCATTTCAGATCAGCTTCTTTCACTTAGTAATATGGATGAGAGTTTCCGATGTCTCATTATGGTTTTAAATTTTAAATTTTTTTTTTTTTAATTTCAACTTGTTTGTACATTCTTCCTTGTTTGAAGTACTCTTTTTTGTTGTTCATTTTCTTCTTCCTCTGGAGATGCTTGGCTGTTTTTGATGTTAGTAGAGACAGGGTCTTACTCTGGCTCACTGCTGGTCATACTGGTCTCGAACCTCTGAGCTCAGGCAATCCACCCACCTCTGCCTCCCACAGTGTTGGGACTACAGGTGTGAGCCACCACGCCCGGCCTCATTATGGTTTTATACGTCATTTCCTTTTACCGCTGAATAATATTCCGTTGTCTGGATGTACCGCAGTTTATTTATCTGTCCACCTACTGAAGGACACCTTGGTTGCTTCCAAGTTTTAGCAATTAAGAATAAAGCTGCTATAAACATCTGTGTGTGGGTTTTTTTGTTGGGCATAAGTTTTCAACTCATTTGGGTAAATACCAAAGAGTGTGACTGCTAGATTATATGATGAAAGTATGTTTAGTTTTGTAAGAAGCCATGCAAGTGTCTTCCAAAGTGGCTGTCGCATTTTGCTTTCCTATCAGCAATGAATGGGAGTTCCTGTTGCTCCACACCCTCACTAGAATTTGTTGTTGTCAGTGTTCTGGATTTCAGCCATTCTAATATGTGCAGTGGCATTATGCTTCTGTTTTCATTAGTATTTCTCTGATGATGTGATATGGATGTGCACCTTTTCATATGCTTATTTGCTCTCTGTGTTTCTTCTTTGGTGACATGTCTGTGAAGGTCTTTAGCCTAATTTTTATTTTTTTATTATTTATTTATTAGGTTTTTTTTTATTGTTGGGGATTCATTGAGGGTACAAGAAACCAGGCTACACTGACTGCATTTGTTAGGTAAAGTTCCTCTTACAATTGTATCTTACCCCAAAAAGGGTGGCACACACCAAGACCCCATCCCCTCCCACATTCCCTCTTTCTGGTCTTCCTTTTCCCCACCCCTCCCTCTTTCTTTCTCTCTCTGCTTCCCCTTTCCCCCATCCCTACTGTGTCATTAATTGTCATTAATTGTCCTCATATCAAAATTGAGTACATAGGATTCATGCTTCTCCATTCTTTTTTTTTTTTTGAAACAAAGCCTCAAGCTGTCACCCTGGGTAGAGTGCTGTGGCATCACAGCTCACGGCAACCTCCAACTCCTGGGCTCAAGCAATTCTCTTGCCTCAGCCTCCCAAGTAGCTGGGACTACAGGCGCCCGCCACAACGCCCAGCTATTTTTTGGTTGCAGCCGTCATTGTTGTTTGGTGGGCCTGGGCTGGATTTGAACCCGCCAGCTCAGGTGTATGTGGTTGGCGCTTTAGCCGCTTGAGCCACAGGCGCCGAGCCATGCTTCTCCATTTTTGGGATGCTTTACTAAGAATAATGTGTTCCACTTCCATTCAGGTTAATACAAAGGCTGTAAAGTTTCCATTTTTTAAATGGCTGAATAGGATTCCATAGTGTACATTTACCACAGCTTGTTAATCCATTCCTGGGTTGATGAGCATTTAGGCTGTTTCCACATTTTGGTGATTATAAATTGAGCTGCAGGAAACAGTCTAGTCCAAGTGTCCTTATGACAAAAGGATTTTTTTCCTTCCGGGTAGATGCCAAGTAATGGGATTGCAGGATCAAATGAGTTCTTTGAGGTTTCTCCATACGTCCTTCCAAAAAGGTTATATTAGTTTGCAGTCCCACCAGCAGTGTAAAAGTGTTCCCTTCTCTCCACATCCACGCTAGCATCTGCAGTTTTGAGATTTTGTGATGTGGGTCATTCTCACTGGGGTTAGATGTTATCTCAGGGTGGTTTTGATTTGCATTTCTCTAATAAATAGGGATGATGAACATTCTTTTCACATGTTTGTCATTCATCTGTCTTCTTTAGAGAATGTTCTATTCATGTCTCTTGCCCATTGATATATGGGATTGTTGGCTTTTTTCATGTGGATTAGTTTGAGTTCTCTATAGATCCTAGTTATCAAGCTTTTGTCTGATTAAAAATATGCAAATATCCTTTCCCATTGTGTAGGTTGTCTATTTGCTTTGGTTGTTGTCTCCTTAGCTGTACAGAAG